>VZTG01006523.1:264139-470951 GCA_013397845.1 Melanocharis versteri
AAAAAAAAAAAAGGCTTCTGGGCTGTAAAGACCTGCTGCTGGGGATTCCAGTGGCTGACATCACCTTAGCTGTTCGGAATTTTATGGAATTGGATTTTGAGACACGGTCAAAAGAAAGGACTCAGCTGTATCCTTTCTAATCCTACTTTCTTGGCTAAATAATTGTAGTTTTTGATCTCTACTGCCACCTGTAAATCTAAGCATTGTCTTGCCCATCTTTGAATGTATGCTTTTAAGGTGAAATGAGAGTGGCAGACTGGAGCTAAAGTTTAAAATACTCGAATATTGCAAATTTGAGCTTTTTAATTTATTGTGTCAGCAGATTCTTTTAAAATTGCTTTTGTAGAGGAATTTCTGAGAAGAATGACTCATGCCCCTGAACGCCAAAGTGCTTTGTGAGTAAATGGGGTATTCTTGAGTGTGATCAGTCATTATTTTCTAAGACCACCAGTGTGGCACATTCATGTTTTCAGTACGGTCCTCCTGGCGTGGTGGTGAAAGTGTCACAGTAAGAGCAAATTCTATCTCTCCCTGTGAGCAAAGTCCTTTCAAAAGAGGTAAAGAAGACTCTCTCTGAGCTTTTATTCCTGCAGGCTGCTCCTGAAGCAGTCATCAGCTTATGTAATGAAATGAGCAGTGACACGGTGAAGACACAGAAAGATTCTTGTGCTCGTACTCGCTGCCAGTGTCAGGACACATTAGCCTCTTCTGAGAAGGAGCAGCTCAGGGCCCGCTGGGACGCAGCCAGTTGACTGTTGAACATTAAGGACTTGCTAGACACCACACCGAGAATGATTATGAAGTATTCTAGAGTGAAATACTTTAAGTGATATGCAGATTTTGAGAGCTCTCTCTGTCTTGGCGTTTAGCTGAATGGAGAGGATCATAACTCCTTAGCAGAGAGAGGGAATGTGTGTGTGCTTGCAAGTATTCACTTCACTCCTAACTGATATGCAGCCATACTTGTGTGACTTTGGGGCTTCTGTTATGGCAGGTGCATCATAAATACTTCTCCCCTGATCACAGATGCCTGTACAGCTCACATATGAAGTTTGCCTTTTGAGTGAGCAGAGGCATTGACTGAGTGATGTAGAATGCTTCATGAAAGTTTAATTTTTGTTTTTAGTGGTGAAAATTGGTATCTAACTATTTTGCATTCTTTCTTTCTTTGAATAAGATAAACATAAAAAGGAGAAAGCTGGCTTCCTGTTGTCTTTGCAAACAAATCTTCAAAAGCAATTTAGGTAGAAAGGTATCATAATGCCCTTATGCACCCATGGGAGGGAGTGATTTCCCTTTCCAAATGAGATACAAGATGGTTTTTGCTATTATATTAGTGTCTTTCTGGCTAAGATCACTAGCATGCCCAGAATGACTTGTAACTGGCAGCTACTAAAACAGCCTTCAGACAGCCCTTTACCCTTTTTGAGAAAATGCTTCCCTCTTCCCAAGACCCAGGATTTCTAAACCCTTTGTAGAGTGCTAGCAGTTTGGGATACTAGTCTTGTATACTGTCTTTGATATGAAGTTGAAATTGACCAACTAAAATTGAAATTTTCTAACAAAAGGTGAAAATGGGCATCAAAACAGAATGTTAATTTGGTTACAGACCTGGAAACCGTTGCAGAGGTTTCAGTAAAGCTGTTATAGTGTATATCTGCTGTTTTTCTTCAGTCCTTAAGATCTTTGAAGGAAAAACTTGCCTGTGGTTTGTGTTACAAATCTTGTGTGTTTGGCCTCTTGGTCTGCCTTCTCTCCTGGGTTACACTACTTCATATTTAACCAAATTGTTACCTGGCTTTAACATCAAAATCTTTTCTCTTTTTTTGTGTGTTACTTTAGGAGCAATTTTGTGCTGCAGTTTTCTTAATTGGTCAGGCAGTGAGACTGCAAATGAGATATCCCTAAGCTTGTCTGGAAATTACTTTGTGTTGATAGGTAAAGCATGCCCAGGATTATTGTATCACCAATCACACTTACTTTCTGTGCTTAAAAAGTCATTTGTAGCTATAAATTCATGCTGTGAAATCTAGTTTTGTGTTTTGCAGGTTGCATATAATAAAATTTATCCATTGTGTAGCAATTTCGATTAGGTTTTGGGCCCATCGCATTTTTTTGTTATTTTTTTCTAATGTGTACAAACTGCGTATGATACTTGAGTAAAATGTATCAGGTTTGTGAACCCTGATCCTTGGACAAAAATTCTGTTTCTTTCCCCTCCCCCCGCCATGGTGGTGTTGCCTGTTCCAGATGCCATTCTTTGCCTAGAATTTAATACTTGTCGTTTTCAAGAATGGTCCTGAAACTATTTTCATCTTTGCTAGCCAGTTGGCAGACTAATACCAGATTGGTGTTTACTAAAAGATAAGTGTTACCAAGGAGTGTAGGACTAATCAGTGAAGTTCCCCGTGTCTATATCTCTGTTTTTTGTTTAGTTTGTCTTCTGTCCTGACTAGTTGAAGTGCAATACTCTTACTGCATTTCAGATTTCACTTGGTCAAAGCTCATTTTTTGAAATTTTAAAAAATAGAAGACGCTGTTTTTAATTTGCTTTTTCAACTCTGCCTTCAGTCAGAAAGAGCTGAGTTCTGTCCCTAGTGTAGTGTTGATATGAGTATTATCATGGCTCTTTCTTGTGCATGTCAGTTTTTCATTAAACAAATAATACTTGAACTGCTGTTGACTTGTGCAGTGCTTCAAAAATTCCACCTGGAGAGCATCAGTCCTGCTTACTCAGTGGAATGAGTCAGTGTCATCAGCAAACTCCTTGATCAATTCCTTCTTTAGATCAGACAGAAATACTAGTATCAGCAGTGGACTTGGGAGCACACAATAATAATCGGAACTGGTGAACTAGGAATTAATTTTAACCCTAAGGCTGATGTCCTAGGAGGGCTATTTGTCAAAATATTTGTATTATGTGTTTTTCTAAAGAGGCTCCTGTAGAATAAAATTAAAATATTTATTTAAATGCACCTAGAATTATGTAGGCTTTGAGCTGTTGAATTTAAAACAAATCTTGCACAAAGATGGTGCATGTCCTATGGCACAAGGTAGGTGAATGTGAATTGCATGCAAGAAAATGGAGATGCTAAATGGAAGGAATAGTTCCACTGATTCATCATCTTTGCTCTCAGCTGTCAGCCGTCTGTTTGATCCTGGAAGCAAGAACAATGGAGCTGGGTACCAGCAAGTTGCTCAGTGGAGCAGTTGAGCCCTTTGTAGTTGTGCCTTTGTTCTTTCACTGCTCTTTTCTGGCCCAAGTGGGTGAAATGAGAGTGAAAATACTTTTGAGGAGCATTATATGAGCCTTGTAATGTTTTTGTACAGCATCAGTGAAGTCCTCCATAGTTCTGCTAAAAATCATCTGTTCTTTACTGCCAGAAGGCAAAGAAATAAGTTTATAAGAAAAAAACCCCTCACTGAGCTATTTATAGGAAATGACATAAATCCAACATAATCTGATGACATTCTTGTATTCCTTTTCTCTAACTTCCTTTTACCACCTCCTGTGAGTACCCGTCTTTTGTATCTCGCCTGCCCTTTATGGGCTGTCTCCTGCTTTGTGATATATAAACACATACTGCCACATTTCTTCTGAGATCACTTACTGTTCTCAGTCATTTACTGCGCAAGATATGTGGCACAATATATTCATGTGTCTGGGAGCGTGGCAGCTTGCTGTGATCTGTGTTAAATACAAACACAGCACGTGAATGTGATGCACACTGATAGAAGCAACAAATCACAGAATCTAGAGATGAGTAAAGCCTGCTGGGTTTAGTCTGATTTTTCTAATGCTTCATTCTTTCATACCTTTTCTTCTTATACTGATGTTGAATTTTAGTTTTATTGGGTGCCAGCATAGCCCAGCATTTGTTGCCTCGAACCTTTTTCTCATACAGCATCACTCCTGCAAGTTTCTGAGCAAGCTTCCTTCCTTTCGTAGTATCCCGGAGATGGTACTTGTTCTCACTTTCCAGTTTCCTGCCCTTCTCTTGTTTCCTTCCTGTCTTTCATCCACGTGGTCTTCATTGCGGTCTTCTAATTGACTTTTTTTGTTTTTGCATCTTTTGCTGATTATGTGAAGGAAGGTCATATGTGCTGTAGTCATTTAGGTGGTTGCACTGGACTCGGAGGAAACAAATGGGCCATGGTTCAATGTGAAAGCCTCTGTCTGCACCCCGTGGCAGATGTGCTGTGGCTGTAACTGCAAGGATGTGTGGTGGATATTCCTCAAAAGTTTGTTGCCTGCTTAGCTAAGGAGTGCAGAGGTGTTGGTGTGGCTCCAGAGTTTATACAGGTGGTTCCCTTTACCACGTTTCTTTGATGCTATGTGCACAGCCCTTTTGACAGCCTGTGAGTGGAGGGGAATGGGCCTAGGAGCAGGTTAAACTCATCACACCGTCCCAGGCCGGGCCCAAGGTTGTGAGACCTTGCACATTTGACTGATGGAATGCTTTTACACTAAATCAGTGTCTTTTTGGTTTTTTCTGTACTTTAGAAACTTTACAGTTAATAGCTCGATCCAAGCTTTCAAACCACTCTAATTTAAAGAATTTGATTATACGGTATCTGTTGTTTGTCTCCCTCTAGGTTTGTAGAGAAAAAGTCTGAGTTTCAGTATTATTATTTCCAGCTTCATGCAGTCTGCTTGAGCTGATATGGGAAGGGCTGTGGGTTGATCTTGGAGTTGGGGAATACTGCTTGTCTATAGTTCACCCCAGGGGAGTGACCCAGTTGTGGTATTTATGACTTTTCCACTGGAAGATCAAAACGAATCTGTGCCCTCTTAAGGGAAACGATGATATCAAATGTAAGGCTCAGTCCTTGAATGAAACATTCTGTTAAGAATATGAGTCTGATGGGACAAGTGGAAGGCTCAGTCCAATACTTATATATATATTTCATTTTTTTCCTCCTCTTTCCTCTCCTATAAGATTGTTCCATGTAAAGGAAGTTAAAATTGGAGTTTTCTAAAAGTTGTATTGCTTTGGTCTCCTGTCACTTGTGTTGTGGCAGCTGTTTCATCATCATAAAAGACTGAACTTTAAGAGCCTTCAGCAACAGAAATTGCCTAAGTGCAGAGCAATAATATTTATTAGTCGAAGCTCATTACTTAATATTTTTGTGGAGCTTTTATAGAACCATGATTTCCAAGCCACGTCTTTTAGCATAGTTACAGGATCATCTGTGCATAATGATCTTCTTGCCTACGTGATACCAGAATAATTGTTTTTACAGCCTGCTCTTGAGGTGCAGAATAAATGATCATTGTAAGCCTTTCTCACATTGTCATCTTTTAGTCTTGGTCCAATTATTTACACTGAGCTGCAAGATACAGGGTGCCATGCCCCAGACAGAAAGGAAAATTTACTCCTGCAGCTTGATATTTGAAAATCCTCAGAAAAGGACAAAGTGTTTTGTTTGGAGAAAGCTAACAAGAAAAATTATTCTTTCCTGGACTTGTATTTGACCAGTAAAGGTGAAAGAAGGATTAGTTTATAGGTTAAGAAAAAGAAAAGTTTTCCAGAATTTTCTTCCTGTCATGTCAGCTAAGCTCTCCCATCTGAGTTTTCTGTCTTTGTGTCCTAGGTTTGTAAGTATGCCAATGAGTCTTCATTATGCCTGCAGGGAATCAGACTGGACAGACCTGACTGTGGGTTCAGGTCCTTACTTTGTTCTTCCAAGCTGCTCATTAATGTGCATGTACTCTACTGAGACGAGTGTTTTTGAAAAAAAAAAAAAGTTGCATAGTCATATGCATATTCCTGTGTTATATATTAAAATAAACATTGTGAGGAACTAACTACTTAAGGCTGGAGAGAATGTTATCCATTTACCTTCAAAGTGGTAGAGGAGTTGGAAGTCAGGCATTGTGGTTATGGACATATGTTTTATTTTTCTCAAATTCTTTTCAGGGTAAGTGAAGAAAAAGAGGTGACGGAAGAACGGCTGAAAGCTGAACAGGAGTCGTTTGAGAAGAAGATCAGACAGCTAGAGGAGCAGAATGAACTTATCATCAAGGAAAGGGAAGATATCCTTTAATAATATGTGCAATGGCTCACTGCAATAAAAAGTGAAGTACCGAGAAATAATTGTTCTAATTTATGGCATAGAATAAATCTGCATGTGCTGCCATTCAAAAGCAATCAGAGAGATGACTTGTCAGCATGTGACACTGGTTCATTTGAGCTTAAAACTGCCATCCAGCTGTTCCTATGATGTTGTTTTGCTATGAAATAGATATTTGTCAACTAAAAAATGACAATAAGGAATTTACAGATTAAAATATGATTATAGATTTTTTTAACTTAATTTTGTTAGGTGGTTGTAATTTAGGTCTAAAACTTGCATGATACTCCATTTTCTCCATGTCCAGAGAAAGAGAATCTACACCAAATGGATATAAATTAAATATATGTACTAGGAGGTTTAGCTAGCTTGTTTGGTGTAGGGTTTGTTTGTTTATAAAAACAGTTAGCAGATTCTCTTTTCTTGCAGACTATGACTTGCATTTCTTTAAGCTGTGTATGCTTAATCCCAATCCTGGAGTATCACATGCAAAGTCACAATGGCAGGAATTGCAAGTTTCCTTTCTGTGGTGTGACAGACCTTTACAAAATTCTCTTGTTCATTTCTCTTCCAAATCTCTGATATTGATGCTTTGTTGTTAAATTTCTCAGAGGGCTAAGGGCTAGCTGCAGTGGGATAGGGAAGAGACAGGGCTGCAACTACAGGAAAACCAAATAGTGTGTGATTCATTGGGAGCTGCACTGCCAATAGGAAGGGTAGTAATGTTTTAAAAGCACAATGAAGCCCAGTGTGCAGCACTGTTTTCAGTCCCCAGCCATCCCTTGTTCAAGTTAAAAACGAAGTTAGTGACAAAAAGAGGCTGTTTGAGCAATGGGCCAGTGTTGAAACAGAAATAGAGACAATTCAGAAACTTAAACATGAATTTGGAGGAGGGTTCTTGAAAATTCAGGCAATCCTATTTCACAGTTTAGCACTGGGAGGCTGACAAAAACAGTGCTTTCTTTATAATGGAACTTGCTTGGCTTAGGGAAGGCACTCAGTGATGTGTGGTCTCTGTCAGGACAGCATTGCCCGTGATGACCTAGAACATCCCTTGTAGCACAGTGGCACTTATTTTTCTAGAAAGAATTTTGTCTGTTTGTCCTAAAAAATATACACATCAACAACTATAGCTGGCTGTGGACTGTTACTGGGAAATACTAGATCTGGGGTATTTCAAGAGCCATTAGATTTGACAATAACTCTTTGACACTGATTTCACTGAAGCCAGTATTTTTGTTGTATATTACATCTTGTGTATTCAGTCAGCTCATGAATTTGGGTGGGATGCATGTTCCTGATTTTTTGTTATTTGTCCACACAAAGCTTTCATTAATTCATATGAAGTTTATTTGACTAGTGGAAAGCAGACATGCTTGCTTGTTTTGTTGTTTGGGGTTTTTTCCCTTTCTTTTTTTTTCTTTACCAGAAATAGATTGCACAAGCACGAATACTTTTCCAGAAGTCTGGTAGACATGGCAGAAGGTTAATGCATGCAATTTTACACTTCATAAAGCTCTGTAAAACCTAGATATATAAAACAAGGTTATAATTTAAAACAATGTAATTTTAACTACTGCAATACTTGCCTATCATACATGAATGATTCAAGATCTTCAATGTAACTCTGATCACTTAATTTTTTAAAGCTTGTTGCAGAGACAAGGAGTAGTAGAAATGACTTGCTAAGGCTGAATACAGATTGTGGGTATTTCAAGTACAGCAACTTGAAATTCTTTAAGTTCTTCTGGACTGTAGTGTCCACTTGCAAATAAGATACTGGGGATATAATACCATAAGAAAAAATCTTCAAGTACGTTAAAATCAATTTTAACTTTTTTTTTGCCCCGCATAGCTAATTTATTCTCTATAAGATTACTTTCTTTACTGCAGTATTTAAAACTACTCTGCAGTAATAAATTGGTGCTTCTGATATAACTGCAGCTATCTATCCAGCAAAGTGCAATTTCAACTTGTTAAGGGTTTAGTTCACTTTGCATGGGGACTGTGAGGGTTTTTTTCAGCAACACGTATTTTTGTTGTTTTGTTTTTTTCCTTGAAATTCTTGCAGGAGAAATATTGCTTGGTGCTTGAAATCCCTGCTTTGAGGAAAATCCATCCTTATTTTGTTGTGGTTGATTTTTTTACCCCTGAGTAGATGTGAAAACCCCTCTGTTCAAATTTGTTGCTGATGAACTATGACAGAAGCTTTGGGGGTAGGGAAATGGGTGGTATGCAATCATCTCACTACTTTGACTAACTTAGCAGTATTTAAAAAGCAGCATCTGTCTGCAGCCCAAGCTCACATTTGCTTTAGAACTGATAAATGCTGTCTGGGTAGGGAATGACAGCTAAAATTTCATGCAGATTTAGAAGTCAATTCTACCCTTCCTTAGCAGGTGAAACTTTGAAAATTGAATATTTAGTACTAGGGCTTGCTGTTAATGGAGAACAACAGTGATGAGCCTGCTGTGAACCATAAATAGTCCAGTCTGTTGTCAGGGTTGCCAAATACTTAGTATCACAGAATTAAGGAAAATTAGGGATTTCAAGTAGTCAGCCGGCCTACACCTTCTTCCCAGAGCAGCATTTAGGCCTATCATATTAACTTACAATTTGGTCGAACGTGGTTATTTTGGCTTGGTTTGTCTCATGACATTTACACATCAGACTGACTTCTTTCAAAAGATCCAAAGTGTTTCAAAGTGTTCCAAAACCAGAAGAGGATCAAAACTTTGTTTTGCTTATAATAAGCTCTTTTGCTTATAATAAACTGGAAAGTTCTAGTGCTGCTGTTCTTAGGAGATGTGGCACTTAGTTGTGTTAATGTGTGTGTGCTGGGATAACATCTCTTGCTGTTCTTACTAAAATTTGCCCAGTCTGGCAGAGCTGGATAATTCAGTAACAGCTGCTCCCACTCTTTTGATGCCCTCCCCAGTAAAAGCATCTTACAACTATGAAGATGAAAAAGTGGTGGGGAAAAAACCACTTTCCTAAAGTGAAGTTTACGTAAAAGATAAAGGGGAAGAGTGTAAATGGATTGTGTATTGGAAAAGTGAGATCTAGAACATGTCTGGAAAGAATGACTTGGAAAAGGAGGTTGGGCTGAACATGACTGATATGACAGCAACAAAAGCCTGTGGCTGATGGGTTCAGAAATGTTTGGGATAAGCAGTCAGGGTTAATAAGAGCCAGGATGGGGGCAGGTGACCTAGGATCAGTCAGACAATTGTCTGGCAATTGTAAGAGCTGATGCAGGCAGGGCTGTGTCTGTGCAGGGTATTCAAGCACCCTGTTAACTTTTGAAACATAATTTGCGACTAAGCTCATGCGTAACCTCCTTTGGTGTCTTCTACAGCATCCACTCTCAGTATTTGTGGTCTCTTTGCTGCTGTGTGGTGACTAAACTGCTTCTAGTGGCAGTCTAAATTCTGGTGTTGGCTTTGGAGTGTGTGACTTGCAACTTCTTTGTTCTTATTTGTGTTATATCATTTGCATTTTCACAGTAAGGGATGAGCAGTATGACTACTTGTGCAGCTTCTTTTTCCACTTTTGCTAGGAGCTGCTAATAGAAAAGCTTCTGGCTTTCCTTTTTTTTCTGATGTATTTTCAGGCACCTATTATTAATTTAGGTCCCAAATATAATTTAATTTAACAATCACGAAAATATCCTTTGTAAGATGCCCCAATACTGTCATGATATATGTCTTAGGAAAAAAAATTATAATGAGATTATTAAGAAACAAATACTACTGATACTTCATAGCTCAAAGAAATTATGTTATGGTCTCTAGCTTTTCTTGTTATCACCATTAGGGATTTTTTTCATGTAAATTTGATGGTGTTGCATAAATGAAGAAGAAAAAGCAGGTTTAACATTTCTGTGAAGACTTATTAATAGGTGAAGAGGAAACTTCTTTAAAAAAAATTTAAAAAATTGGTTATTGAATTCTAAGATCTGCTTAAATTATTATGTAGACAAAGAATAGGCAAATGAAGGAAATAAGAGATTCTGTTTATTACAAACTTTTTTTCTTTTTTGTAGATTTAAACTAATCAGCTGTACTATACTGCTGTTTTGGTTTATATTTAGAATGCACTTGGGTTACTTAAGCTTTTTGTTGGAATCATTTTCTGACTGAACATAGACTTACAAAATGGTTTGACCTTGAAGTATCATCTAGGTCCAGCCCCTGGACAGGGACACCTCCCAGTAGACCAGGCTGCTGAAGACCCAGCCAAATTCACACAACAAATCCTGTATGATTTACTTGGTTAGTCTTAAAATTGATCACAGACTCTGTTTACATATGTCCTTAATATTATAGAACTACTTAATTAGTTGGTTTTGCATGCAGTTAACATGAATATTAATTTAACTAAAACAGTTCATTTGCTTATGGTGTTAGTGAGACATAGAATATTAATTTGCTGGAAGAATAATGAGCTTTATAAGCATTATCTAGAGACTTCAATAAAATGCTTTTAGTTTTGCCATAGTACTGTTCATTACATGAGTCTTGCATACATTAGGGGCACTTACATATTTTCTCCTTTTCCTGTCTTACTGTGTTAATGTAAAATTAGTAGTATTTTTTAGAAGAAAAAGAGTTACTGGCTTGCTTAATGCAAAGAACAAAATGGTAGATAAAGGAGCTACCAGAGTACAGAATTTACTTGCTCGTTCTGCCTTATCTTGCCTATAATGTTAAATTTGATCTTCTGAAAATATGAGCACTTCTGCTTCCTTTCCTTTTTCCATGGGACCCACCAAGTTGTCATCACAGGTGAGGGATCAAAGGTGGCCTTGCACGGAAGGGCTGTGTCCACATGTTTTGTTGGGTGCGTGGTCCCAGTGTCCTGCGTGGCAGATTGATGTGTGTGTGCCTCCCTGGGGCTGCTGCTGGCGAGGGGACAGTGTGCACTCAGAACGACAGCACAGTGTCAGGGGAGGTGGGACACAGGTACTAACACTGGAGTTGAGCATGTGTGTGTGAAAATGGATCCCTGCCTTGCTGTGCCCCCACCCCTTCCCCACTGAAAAAAAAAACAGCAAGAAGAAAATTCTATATAAAGGCAAATTTGCCACTTGTGGGAAACTTGTGCTTTTGAAAGTCAAGCTATTTATTTAAAACTGAGTAACAATTTTAGAGATTAACTTTGGCTAAGTCTGTTCCTGATGGTATAGTTTCTGACAAGTTATGAACTGAGGGTTTGAAATGACCGTCATTATTTTTCTTTTATTTCTTAACTTGGCTCCCTCAGCTTATCATTTTAAGTTTTTTCCCTTTCTATTTTTCATATGTGAATGCATACTATATATCTTCCTGTGCATTGTAATTTGTTTGAAGGTGTGTGAGGAGAATGAAAAATTAGTATTTTGCTCCTTTCTTCCATTTTATCCAACTACTTCAGTCTTTGAAGGTGTTTCTCTTACTGTTATTTTAGGTATCCTACTAGTAAATGTTTCTAAGCAACCACTGTGGTCTGTTCAAAAAAAGCTGCACTTATTAAAAAGTCCCTGAATATTTATATGCTATTCTGTAACTGCAGTATTGGCTAAATAATGTATGTCTTTACGAACTTAAATGTAAAAGAATCAGTCAAGGACTATTGGGTAAATAAGATATTTTGAATTTTTCATGAACTTTTAAACTAAAACAAGGTGAAACATATTGTAATGTTGAGTATTCAAATGGATCGATGGCTGGAGATTCATTTGAAGCTTTCTGTGCTTAATCCTAGTTAGTGCCTTAGAGCACAATCTAACCACACTGTCCATGTTATGAAAATACCCAGAATCAGCAGGCAGCATCTAAGCAGTCAACAACAGCCTCAGTAGAATATGAGCTGGACAGGCTTTTTGCCCTAAAACTCTGCACTCAGTGGTGCAGGATTGACTGTGAGATGGCGTTGTGAGCATAGGAATACAGCTGTGGAATGGGAGAAGTAGATTTGCTCGTATTTTATACCAAGGGTAGAATGGTGTTCTGTGTGTGTCTGACTGAAGAGGAGATGTTCCCACCCAACAGCTCTTGTCTAGAATTTTGAGCTCCCCTGAGGTGAGTGTTGAGGGCTAGTAGGATTCTCTCATCTCCCATGTTTCATGATGCTTTTACTCTGTGATGATCTGTGCCTGGTACTAGAGACTTGATAATTTTGAAACTGAATAAGAGCTGGAGTTCTGCTGTGCCAGATTGTTGATACCCATGGGTAGCTGTATGCTTCCCAGACAGCCTGTCTCCCAGCTCTGGGTATCTGAAGCACAGATTTATGATATTATCTATATTAACTGTGTGGTGGGCATGTCAGAACTGGATATGATGATGGGCTGCCCCTGTCTAAACTAAACAGGAGACACCTGTCATTGGAAATGCACCTTCAGACATAGCAATCTCATATATCAATATCAGGTGTTTTAAGAAAAAAAAAGTGAAGTAGTTAAGGTAAAAGAAGAGAAAATTCTCTGTAGGAGTCAGGCTGGTCAGTTTAAGTGTCTCAGATGAAAGACAGATCTTTCTGCTTTTTCCAGATACTTAAACTGACTAGGCTACTTACCTGACTGAATTTGACCCCTGGTTCTGTGGTTATTGCTGAAACATTTGGCTTTAGGCATGTGAGCTTTCAAAGTGATGTTTGAGTTAAATTTTTTCTTTATGACATTTGGCTCATTTGGAAACAAAGACTGAGATCTTTTAAAAGGAGGCGCAAATGGGAAAATGAGATCATTAATTGTTGAAGCTGGTACTGTAACAAATTGACTAGAAATGTGGATTCAGAGAAATTGATGTACTTTATCCTTCTAAACTAAATGAATTCTCCATCTGCTTCAGATTCTCGACTATAATGAGGACGTAGGGCTGTCTCTGCTATTGGTTTCTCTGTCTTCCTGCACTATTTTGGAAAGTTTAAACATTTCTTGCATAATTAAATACACTTTCAATAAATCAATCTCATAATAATTGTTGTTCAGGAGAGTTCATTATTCAGTTCAGTCTTTTAAATTACTGTTCTTCTTTAAAGGATTCTTCTGACGTAATGGCTTCTTCTAAATCCATTTGCCATGCTCTGGCTTGTAATTACTTTAGATTTGAAGAATAAAATGAATGGCTTTATTATTAATCAGTAGCAAATTTGTCTTACTGTTTTTAGAGTGGCCTTCACTCATGAAATAGTTTTAATGGTCTAGATAGCAAAACACTTCATACCTCTCTTTCAACAGAGATTTAGTGAAAGCAATCAGATAGTTTTGTCGGTTTTTTTTCTTCCATCTCTCTCCCATCAAACATTTGTCACAGTGACTGTCATCGTGTGTTTGCTGTTGTATTCTGTGAGCTGCTGGCCCTCTGAAAGCCTTGTTTTGCTGCCTTCTTTTAGATTGGAAATTTTTCAGGCTGGGCTAGGCTTTATTTTTGCCTTATGCTGTGGGCAGTACATTGCATTTAAGCACAGCATTAATTTAACATTGGCTTTTGCAGTGGACATCGGCCTGTAGGAACTTTGTCACTATTCAAGCATTATGAAAACTGCATCTGTTTCTTAACTCCTTTCTATTGATGTGGGATTTCATGGTCCTCCGTGACAGTGCTTTCGTAGTCGAGAGTTGCAAGTCTGTGCCTTCCCGTAGCAAAATGCCATTTTGTTTTACAGCAGCTGAGACTGGACAGGTAACTGTCCTACATTAATCTTCTCCATTTGGCATCAGTTCTTTGTTCGTGGTCTCTTGTAAGGTTGTTCAAATCCATCCTTACTTTTAAACTGTCAGTCAATGCAAACTAGTATAAATGCATTTTTAGCCTTGCTAAACTTCTTAGGATCTAGTGGATGTTACACTAATATCTCATTTCTGTAGACTACGTAGAAAATGAAAGTGGGTTAGTTGTAGAGTTATAGACATTTAGTAAATCTCAGCTTTTAATTTCCTTAGGAGTTCATTACTATAGCAGCACTCTTGGTTTTGTTTCCTCTATCGGTTGTGATGTTTAACCAGGGCTAAGAATTTTGAGTAACGCTGAGGAATTGGAGAAGACATCCAAAGAGGAATGAATAGCATCCTAAAGTCTTAATTCCATGGCTCTCTAGGAGGTTATTAAAAGTGTAAATCTAAAACTGGATGGAATTTGTCCGGATACAGGAACTTCATTGAAGACATCCACATATACCTTTTATCATTAGTTCTATTGGCATTACACCTCCTTTGGTCTAGTTTTAGGAGTTGTAGTTTTTCATTTCACATTTACAGTTTTCAGTTCAGATCCCACTGTGTATGTTTTTATTTAAATACATTTTTAACTGTGTAAATGGTAAGCTTTTACTGATGGCAATAGGGTCACTTTCATTGCGCGTATGGCTAGAGATTTACATAAAGGTCATCCCCTTCTTGGGACAAAAAGTACCCCAGGGTTTATAGAACAGAGAGTGCAGTTGTAGTAATAAGGATTATGTTGCTGATAAGTTCCCCTCAAGGCCCAGTGATGGTAATACCCCTATATTTTGTCTTTAAAGAAAACTGCTGAGAGGCAATAATTTTTTTTTGTATGTGTCCCATTTTCATTAATGCATGGTAATTGATGGAGTTGCAGTGACTTGTAACAGTAATGAGTTCTAAACATAAGAATGCACTCCTTTCTAATAAGTGAGCACTGCTGGGGTTTAAAAGCATACTAAATCAGTTGCTTTAGTATGAATTTATTAGTTTTTTTCAGCATTAGCTTTAATAGTAGTTATTTACATAAGCGTACATCCCATTAACCGCCATCAGGGCTGGAAAACATGCTGAACTGTTCATATTTTCATATAATTATTGAACATAATGGTATCATTTGCATTTCTAAACAGTGATGTTTCTGTCAGGCTTGGAAATAGTGTCTTTACGCAGTCCCTATTTCACATCCACTTATTTGACATCGTTAAATTTTATGCTAATGTGCTTCCCTAGAATGTCATCAGTAGGACAGATGCTTGCACTTTAATATACAAATCAGTGATGCTTTTCCCTCCCCCCTCCCCTGAACTGCAAAAGAAATAAAAAAGCATATCTGCACTTTTTAGATATAGTTTATTTCATTCTAAAGAATCTATAAGAAATGAAACTTAGCTTTCACCCTCGTTAGTCACTTCCAAGTGTTGTAGTAACAGATACCTTCGTTGTGAATGGTGGGAGACTGTCCTCTGCCTGAAGGAGGAAGAGTCTTCTAAAATTCAAGGCAATTAGGTTAAAATAAAAATTGTAGCCTTGAGCTTGTAAGGTATGGAGCCTCATAGAGCAAGCTGCCTGGTCAGGCAGTGGTCCATGGATTGGCTTTCCTGGCAGCAGAGCATGACTGTAAAGAAGGTTAAAGGAGGGAGCAGTTTCAACTGCTGGGCTGTGTCAGCAGAAGTGCATTTTGAGTTGTACACTGACAGGTTTTTAGTCTTACACTTGAAATATTTTTTTTATTTTGCAGACAGGCAGAGGTGTACGAGCTCTTGCCAACTAAGTGTGGATGGTAGTTGTTGTATGAACAGTGTTGACTTTTTTTTATGTATGTAAGGGCTTTGATGCTTGTACTGAAGTCAACACTGAAAGCAGAGCATCAAAAACCTGAGCAACATTGCCAATAACTGTAGTTCTGGATGTGGAAATGATGGAATAAAAATAAATAAATATAATCAGCACCACCACCAAAACCACACTGCTTTTCTTCCATTTAAAAATGAAATTAATATGTTGCATTTAAAAATGTTGTATTTAAGTATGAAATTAATCTGGTTCTGCGTGAACTTCATCTCAGGATGACTTGCTTACCATTGCAAGTAGAGTGCTAAAGGTAGAGCAGGTGAGTGCAACCTGTGGTATGCAGTTGTGGTCAGAGGAAAAAGTAACTATTGAGATACGGAGTGTGTTGCTTATGAGCCAGACATGACCCGTGTGAATGAGCCTGGGAATCCAGTGGTTCTCCAGCTCAGTTCTCTGCTTTTCCTGACTTAACAGATGTGGCGTTGGGCAACTCTGCTGCTTTCTCTCCTACTTACGTATTTAAAAATTTGTGGTACTGCTTGCTGGTTTTTGTGCGACATGAAGGTTAAATGTATGCTTGTTGCTCAGTTATGGCACTTCATGGACACACTCTGAAAATTTTAAATAAAACCAAAAATTTTAGGGTCAAGGAAAAGACTGGGAGAAGTATATTGCACAGGTTTGCAGTTTTCATTGTTTTATACATAAAAATACATGTTAAAGGATACCTCTCTCAGTCACATCTTAGAATAAGGTTGGAAGGAGGCACCCAAATAGAAAAAGGGACTTGGAGAGAAATGAAAAGGCGTATTTTATGCGTAAAGGGCCACGTGAGCAAACTGGAGATACACTGTGATGGGTTCTGGGCTTATGGTGTCTTTAATTATAGATGATTAACAATTTGCTAGTTGCTTTGCAGAAAAGTATGGAGACATAAATCCCTGCTGGGAGATGCTTGCAGTCTAAGACCTCATTCTGGTGGTGTGTGTAGAGATGTGTTTTAAGTCATGAGAAGTAGCACTATTAAAACAACAACAAAAACTTAGCTTTCATTATCTCAGAGAGAACTATAGGATTTTTGAAGGATTTCTGTCAGAGTTTTGAGCTTACAATAGGGCATGCAACCATTTTATAGCAAACAATTTGGAGCCAGGTGCTTTTTGGTACACCTTTTACTCAGGATTAAATATGGATGCACCAATGTAGAGTAGCAAACTGGTGAGATGTGCTAATTTCAGCCGTGAAGTATTGGGAAATTTAAAGAGAGCACCTCTGGTGTGCAGAGCAGACTGTTGTACTGCAGAGAGTCTGAGCTGACCTCTTGTCAATGTCTCATTTAAATCCTGAAAAGAAGACCCTAGGTAATTGGCAAGTATCCTTATTTTAATATGCGGCCATAAAAAGGTAACGTATGATGATTTTTAACATCAGAAGATTAACATTTTACCTTTAAATAAAATATGATTAACTGGTACAGAATTAAAAGTAATAGAACTGAAATATTCAAACTATGACTCTGTGGTGTCAGATTATGCGTCAAGTGTGACAGTTTAAGTACTGAAGTGATTTAAAAAATGAGTCAGCTGAAGGATGTATATCCCAAGTAGTGAGAATAAAATGGAATAAAACAATTTTGGCTATCAAAACTTTCTCAAATTGTCCTGGCTGAGTGAACCAGGAGACCAAAATGTGGTGTTGTTTACAGTGACTGGGTCTTGTCCAGGTGCCAGTGCAGGTGCAGCGAGGGAGTAGTTGGCATGCTGTAATGGCATCCTAATCTATAATTTTAAGCCACCAAGTCATGATTATGCTTAAATTTAGTACCTAGGCCAAGATCCTTCTTGGCTTCTGGATTCATCTACCTCCAGGAAGGTTCAAATATGATTGATTTAGCAATGCTTCTTTTCTTTCAGCAGTTTGCAGTCAGCCAGGCTTTTTCTTATCCCTGTGCAATTTCATTTCTGGTGGATTGGCACATGTTTTGATACATGAAGCTACATGTTTGCCATCTGAATTACTTGGTGTTACTGTTTGGAAATGTGAAAATGCCATTGTGAGGGTTTGTCATTTGACTTCTGCATATTTTAAGTCCTTGTTAGTAAAAATTATGCTTTTTTCCCTTGCCTAGTAGTTCTGTAAACTCAGCTTGGAATTTGACAGCGAAGTGGCACCTTGCTGTTTTCTGAAGTCCTGTAAATGAATTTTCAGAATGCAACTTGGGCGTTTAGTAATCATCTTGTTGAGGTTGTTTTCGGCATGTTTGTGCACATTAAGCTGTGACACTTTGAAATTGTGTAGGAAGAACCAAGAGGAGGATTGGAATATGGCTTATTCCAAAATGCAAAAATAAAAGAAGTGGTAAAGAAAATGTGTTATGGTCACAAAGATTGGCAGGTCTAATTTTTTTTACATCCAGAGAACAGAATACTAAAGTAAGTGTGTTGCTTTCAAGTAGTTTATTCAGAGAGTAGAGTTTAGTCATTATATAAAAATGCAAGCAAAGCATTTAACAGCCTTTAGAATACATGAACTCTTCCTGTGTGGATTTCTTCATATTTCGTTATCTTCAGGGAGAAGTTTTTGGTTTCTATAAATATTGCTGGACACGTTGATGAAAGATCCTTAGATGATTTTAAAGATGTTACTCATCATCTCTTAAGGGTACCGAATAAGACTCAAGTGAGCACAGCTTTTAGTGCCCAGCTGTCACTTCAGGTAACTGGACAAATGTTGTGAGGCCTTATTGTTCTGTTTCAGTGCAAACAACCATATTTAACTTGCCATTGCTCTTTGCTTTAACCTGCTAATAAATCTAATGCATAAATTTTTCCTATGAGAAGAGGGAAATTAAAAATGAGAAATATGTTTCTAATTATCTGCAGAGAGAAGTTATGGGAGCAAGTGAAATGTACTTACCTTCAGGACCGAATTTGATTATGGAAAGGATTCCCTGGTATTGTCTCTGGTAGTGTGGGGCTAGATTTGGTAACCCAGAAAGGCTTGTGGTTTCCCCAGAAAGCCATCTGGGTATTTCCTGGGTACATCTGCTCTGATGCACACACGGCCTGTGAATCCCAGTTGATTTTAATGAACTGTTTATATTGAACTTCTCTTATGTTGGCAAGGTTCATGTTATTATATTACACATGTCTTTCTGGAAACAACCACAGGACAGTCCAAAGATTTTAACAACAATATAATTGTATTGTTCTGACCAGACAGTGAATGCATCGGAGATTCTTCCGGCTCATCTGCAGGGAACAGATGACTATCAGGAACCTTCTGGCTCTTTCAGACAATCTTCTTAACATATTTCTGTTCCTAAAGCTCTAAATATCTGGCTTGGTTCATTTGTTAGTTCTCTCCTCTGTGCTGTTTTTTAAGTATCAGTGTTTTATAAGAGCTTCTAATGTTTTTTGGGTTTTTTTTTGACACTGCTTAATTTCCAGGCTAGACACAGTCATAGCTAGCTTAAACATGCTTGTTCTTGTGCCAATGTTTTGCTTAAATAGATCTTCCTGTATTTCATGTTTATGTAGAAGGGATTAGAGCAATAGAAATTCCCTCTCTCAAAGGGAAAAGAGAGGACTAAGTGAGAGAAGTTTCACTTGTTGTTGTATGAATGATGGGAAGTCTTGGCTTCTAGATTAGATCAGGCTAGAAATCTGAGTGAATTGGACCAAGGCTGAGAAGGATTGTATGACTGAAAGGTCAGAAAGCTTAGCAAAGTCAGAACAGCAATGTGGACTAATTGTGATTTGTTTGCTTTTTCTTGCATATAGAAGTTGTCTTGATGAAGTTCATCTTAGCAAAGCTACATAAAAAAACTTCTGGTTGGTGCTACAGAAAATTCACAAAGGTGAAACTTAAATGTACATGTATGTTACAATTAAAGGTGGGTGCTCTAAAGTAACTGAGATGACTGAGCAGACAAATTACAATGTGGCTTTAAGCAGGCCTCTTGACTTCCCCCATGGCAAAGATGTCTTCTCAATTCTTCTCGTTAGGAATTCTGTTCAGTCTTGCTTTATCATCAGCCAGGGACACCACTATGGGTATTCTTTTGCTTGTTGCTCAAGGACATTGAGCTTTTGTGAATGTTTTAAATTTTCAGAGAAAAGGCATCATATAGCTGGATTTACATTAACTGTGTAGCTAGTGGTGTCTCAGAACTGTGAATGGTGCTGCCCACAGTAAAGTCAGGATTTACTTCCTGGCATTATGACTTTTACCTTTTAAACACCAATAATAAAGTAATCAGAGGTTTGGGATTTTCATCTGCCACAGATTTATATTTTATTTGCTTTTCATGTTGGGAGTTTTCCCTGTGCATGTGGAAATAAACATGGCTGAAATAATTCTTGAAGAAATTACAGGACAACTGATTATTAATTCGGAGTTGCTAAATGCTCTCCTTGGGTGTTTATTTGGGCTCCATCTTTGCCTTCATCTGTCCCTCTTTTGTATGATATGCAGCTTTTTACCATTGCTGTTGTCTGCTGCTCTTTGTAGACGCTAAAATAGATTCTCACCTCATGGTTCATAGAAAACATATGAAAGGAAAGCTCTGCAATTAATATCTTACTGAATGAGTCATTATTTTCTGCTGGTCCTTGAAATTAAATAAAGTGTGGGTAACTGAGTTGCAGGAGCTTTGCACTGCAGTTCATAGTTTTGGCATAAAATTACTGTGGGCATGCTGAATCAGTGGTATTTTGTCTCTTTTATATCTTTTGGCCTCTAGAGGAACCCAAAATGTGTTTGTGAGCTGTAATAAAGACTGGTTCTTTCCGCTCAATCTCCCCTCTGTCCGTACTGCATTGCTTAAGGTGTTCTTCTACTTCCTTTTTCTTTCAATATCAAGAATTTTATTTTAATAGGACTTGTGAAATCTGGAGACTTATGGAAGATTACTAAATCTGCCATAAGTTTATAATGCTCATGAAAAGTATATGAGATTATACATAAACTCTTTTTAACTGTTTGGATCTGCTTGCTAGATGATGTGAAACTTCATTCCCTAGGAAAGAGGCTTTCTGCTCAGTATATTCTCCAAATTTTCCTGGAAGATAATTAGTCTAACTGTCTTTGAAGTGTGTTCCTTAATGTGAATCTGTTCTTTAATGCTGTGTATTTTGAAAGGATTGTGTTGTGTATTTGCTGTAGGTTGATTCAGTTTGTGTTACTTTGTGTGGTATTTTGTGTATTTTGGAATTTAACATTATTTTTTCATGTCTGCTTGTCATTGAAAATTGTTTTTAGTGAGGAGCAGTATGGAGGTAGGAGGAGGCAGGAAGTTTCAAGGGAAGGCACATAATGGTGTGAAGCACAAGACTTTATAGTTTCTTTGTGCAGCTGCATGAAGGACAAGCATTTCTCTCCCTCGTGGACTGCAATTACGCTGTTACATCACATGAAGAGAACTAGGGATGATGTCTTGGAGTTTCTACTCCATGCATTCTGACAACATCATGCTTCCAGATATGTTATCTCTGGGACTTTCTGATATCCTTCCTAAATAATGAACGTAAGTGATGACTTATGGCCGTGCAGTTGAAGGTGTGGTGAACTCCTTGGAGAGATGTGCTGGAGGGCAGTTTGCTCAATCCTGCCTCTCACCCTTGGCAGTGTTTGCTTTGCCCACCTTGGTCCCAGTGGCATCTGTGATCCAATGTTTGGGTGGGCCTGCAGCTGACGTGTTCAGAGAGTGCCTTGTGTGCCTGTAATGTGGACATGTCCAGAAAGGAGTGCAGTAGCCAGTCACAACACAACTTGTGAGTGCAGCACATGGAATCGTCCTCTCCTGAGGACATTCAGCTATACATTTATGTGATGCACACAGTATTTCTTCTTTTTCTGCTCATCTCCCATTTTTTGTCAATTATGTAGTAATGAATGTACAGAGAACGGAGAAACTGATTAAGTAGTACTAGTTTATTGTATTAGATGCATTTCCCCTGAATTTGTTAAAGTTTGTTGTTCATCTTTGGGATTAGGGTTCTTTGATCTCAAATTTTACCTCAAGCAGAGTGAGTCTTCTAAGGTCATCTGGGTAATGAACAGTAGTTTTTCCATGCTTGTAAACTTTTATATCAAAACAGTCATCATTAGAACACTTTTTTTGTTATGGACTATGGACATAACAGTTTCATGTTTACAAAGCCAATTTGAGAATCAAATGTAGTATTAAGCCTAGTGCCAAGATAAGTCTCTGATAACGGGAGAATAATTCACTGTAACATTTTCTTACATTAAGCTGCACTGAATCCACATTAATAAAACAGATACATAGAGGGATGGTGTCACACTGCAGGATGTTTGTCAGGTTGTTTTCATTGGCTTGACAGAACTCCAGTATGAAAGGTACAGAGTGTGGGCAGATTCAGTAATGAACTTGCATACCAAATCATCTGTCGGAACCCTGGTCAGCTGGGAACAGACTTGCTTACAGACATGAGACTCCTAGTATGGCCATTTGGTGCTTTGTCTTATTTAAAACTCAGTTGGCCCCTTATTCTGTAAGTTTAATCGAGATATAGCCTCTGTTGCCACAATGTAAATTTTGCTGCAGTTTATCCTGCAGAATATTGAATGCTATATGCCTTGCTCTGAGAAAAGGATGCATTAGGAGTCTTGGAAAACACAGCAATGCTCAAAACAAATTTTGATTAAGATTCATTTACAAAAGGAGTCTCCCACAGTTTTTATGGCCTTGAACAGACAATGGTTTGGTGAAAGAAACTGTTAAATGCAAGAATTACAGCAGAATTTATAGTGGTTAGACAGCCTTGGTGCAGTGCTAGGAAATAGTTGTTAATTGATCCTAACATTTTATTATGATAGATCTTGTGTAGAAAAGAAAACAACTTCTAGCATCTTACATATTTTATTATTTCTTTTTCAGTTATTTCTTAGATTAGGAATAGAAATCTCTTCATCAGCCTTTTGGCTTATATAGTAGTTGTTCTGAAACAGGCACTGAAAATTAAGTGAATTAAAGACAAGCAATAATTTTTTTCATGTAGAGCTGATCAGCATTTTAAATTTCTATTTTACAGTCATTGTTAATACTTTGAAATGCAATTTTGTTTCACTAAAATATATTTCAAACAAATTCAAAGATGCCATGTTTTGTTTTTATGTTCTTTCATGACATAGTGAGAGACTCATGTTGTGATCCTGCTGTTCTGATGATTGTGCTCTGACATAATGGAAGTGATTTATTTGTTTTTTGAAACTATGTCAGTCTGTCATTGCAACATGCATGGTGTATCAATACTGAATCAGTTATCCTGTTAGACTTTTCGCTACTGCTGGAAAAAATCTTTTTCTTTTTTATAATGAGCAAAACATGACAATTTGTGATAAAACTTCGACAAGCAACCAAACACCTGGTGCAAAATGAAAATATTGTCTTCTTTGAAAAAAGGGAGGATTTTCTTAAATTTCAGCATGTTGGTTTTCTTCTTCTGTTTGAAAAGTGATTTTGACAGAAGGTTGGCGTTATGTTAGCAGCATGTATTAGAAAAAAAAACTGAAAGAGATCTCTAGGCATCCTTTTCTTTTCCAACAGTCTTTCTCTCTGGCTGCTAGTTCTTTGTACAGATAGCCTGACTTTAAGTTTAGATTTTCATTCTGATTTGGAGGCTTTGCCACAGCTGCAAGCCTTTGTCTAGAAATTTGAATTGTTTCTCACTCAGCAAATTGGGCTCTGCAGTGTCCACTGCTGATAAGCTTTTCAAGCTGTCATGGGTTTCCCCTGTCCTCAGTTGTGCTTAGTGAAATGCATTGTGGTTTGGGTACCCATCCCACAGATTTGTGGCAGGGGTCTCAGAAATGGTGAAGTTGAGCAGATTTCAAAGGGCCATGAGTATATTGTGGGGAAAGTGATGGGTAGGTTCTTTGATCAGCATTAACTACAATGCCAGTAGAGCTTTAACTTAGCTGCCATTAATTCAGCCCGATTGAAATAGCATTCAGAGTTAATGAAACCAGTTTTAACAGGATCTGCAATGCTTTCTGTGTGTGAACGTGTGACATTTTACAAGTGCATTGCAAAGACTAAATTGATTCTTAGAAGAATACATTTCTCTAGTCCAGACAAGACCTAATAGATCTTTTTCCTAGATAGCAGACTTAACTTTTTCTTAATTTTCTCTCTTGATTAAAATCCTGAATGGGGGGAGGTTTCTACTAAATGTCTGCTCAAAACAAGCTTAGAGAAAATGGAATGTCAGCCTTAAAAATGTCACTTTAATATGGTTTGACAGGGTAAGGTCCTAGAAGTCTCCTAATGATATATATGCAAGTATGGAGTATGTATGCTTGCTGTATTTGGAATCAGTGTGTGCAGGAATGTATATTCCAAAAATATTGATGACAATGTGCTGTGGAGAGTGCTTGGAATAAGCAGCACCGGCAAAGAAAAAGGACTGGCAAACCCAAGATACAGAGATGGATGAAAGGGAACTGAATATTCAATACTGATGGTAAAAAAGAAGCATCAGGCTGCTGGGGCAAAGAGGTAGATCCCCTATTAAATGGGAGAAAACGGTTTTCATTGAAAAAATTGCCTATTAATACTTAGATTTCATAAAGGAAATTGTGCAGTTCTAAAGGATGTTTATGCTTTTAGGTGTGAAAATGGGAACAATTTCCTTTGTGTCTCTGTGTATGTACACAAGCACTTGTATTATTCTAACATTTTTTTCTTAGTGCTGACTATGTTTTTAGCACAGAATATACTCTAGTTCTGGTAAGTTAATTTTTGTCTATCCATAAAATTCTGCTGACTTCTCTTTTGTGTCTAAATACTTGACTGATTATTGAGTTCCATGCATTTATGCGTACTTCAGAAGTCTTATTTAACAATTAGTGTCTGGAAAATCAAGGAAAGGCACATGTCATGCATGTGCCACATATTTAAATCACACTTTAAAAAAGCCATCTGCTCAGCACTTCATTTTTAGGGTGTTCTCTGCTCTACAGAGAAGTGTATCATTAAGAAGAGTTCAAAACTAACTTAGGTACCTATTACGCATAGTTTAATTTTATTTATATATATATATATTTGTGTGTGTGTGTGTATTACCAGATGCCAACATTTACAAAACAGCGACACTTTAACCTAAACTCCTGAGGGTGACATTTTGCAGCTAGTAAGGAAGCTTATAGAGTCTGGACAAAGACAATAGAGCTTCACATTGAGCTTGTGGGCAGTACCCACACATAAAACTCAAAATTTTTATTTGTGATTGTTTTTCTGCTCTTATATAATTTGAAATTGGGTAACAATTCTTTGGAATAAGCTATAACCACTTATGTGTTCTAATAATACAAGGTTTTGCAATATTGTCCAACAGTTGTTGAATTTATTTTTTATTTTCTTGGTTCAGAGCAGGGACATTACAGTTATACTTTGTTTATCTGAAACTGTTATCTAAAACAATATTATGGCAACCAATTATTCTGTGTTTAATGTTGGTGGGCAAATTCCCCAGACCATCTAAGCTTGTTTAATATCCCCTTGCAGTGTTTGGACAATGGACTGATGTTATTAGAAACTATGAATCAAAGTTAAATTGAGGGTATGAATCATGTTTAAACTGCAGAACAAAATCATGATGATGTGAAAGTGCAAGTAAGTGAAGGAAACCATAGGACAAAATAATTGCAGCTTCTTGCTTAAAGTAGGTGCAGACTGGTTAAATCCTTCCTGATGGATGTGCAGCTCGCAGAGATGATGCCTGCCCTGTGCTGCATTTGCACCGTGTTGATGTGACCCTGTTCAGAAAGCCCCTGTTCGGCAGCCTGGCCACTGGCTGAGCCAGCGTGGGGTCCTCTGCTCCCACCTCACATCTGAAAGAGGGGTGGAGATACTGCAGCTGGTCAAGGTGCTCCTACCTGCAGCTGACCTGCCTGATGCACTCTGTGCTGTGGTCCCTTCTGCTAGCTTGTGGTGCTGTCATTCCTATCAGGAGACACTTGAGGATGGTACGGAGAGGATGTGGGGGTTTGCAGGAGAAGCAGTCACTTCTGTTTTTTAGATAAAAGAGGCAAAAAGGATTGAATGAAATTAAATTACTTTTATGCTACTGAGACTTCTGTGAATTTGATCACTGAAGCTTGGCTTAGAAGAGCAGAAATAATTATTCCTCAAGCTTAGAAATTTCTGTGTTTGCTTTCTTCCAGGGTAGGGTAGGTGATGTGGAAGCATTTGGGTTTGCTTTTCCTGAAACTTACTTTTTGTGGTTTTTTTGCAACTGTGGAATATTTTTGTTTTCTGTTGGCTACTAGTATGTGATATCTTTGTTCCTGCTCCTACTAGGCTAAGTGTTTTTAGTGTCCTACTGTCTTCTTTGAGGAAGTGTTTTGGTAAGAGTTGGTTTGAGCTTATTCAGTGTGAAAACATGTGCATATTTGAATATGCACAGGTATGTGTTCAAATACTTAGCTAGCAGTCCCAGAACAGCAGGATATATGCATTTCTGCGTCCTCTTGGATATATCTATCTCTACAGCCAGTTATGGATGCCCAAAGTAGATGCTTGTTGGTGTAATGAGTTTTTTTCTGGACAGCACAGGCCAGGTCCAAACTTAACAATTTGTTGTATCTGATTGCCACTAAACAGTGTGGGAAGTGTTTAATGCAAAAGCATGGGAGTCTTTCTTGTAACGTATTAAATCCAAGAGGTGCAAGGAATGGCAATTAGAAATTTAAAATAAGAATGTTAAGTGTGACTCAAAGCCACACATCTCTTAAAACAATAAAACTTCCTTCTCACAATCTCTGTGTTAACGGATTTTGTGATTTTCTGTTGAACTCTTGATGCTCGTGTGCTGATCTCTATGCAAAATCTTTTCAGTAATCCATGCTGTTATCACTGTGTTGGTTTTAAAAATGTTAGCTCTCTACAGCACTGAGCAACTGCATGGTAAACAAGCCTTTTTACTTATCCTTACCTTAGACTTTATGTGCAAACCTTAATACCTTATTCATATAAGGTCTGACCTTTCCTACAGTTGCGAACAAACCTCCAAATAAACCTTGAATTATTAAACTACCCTTTATGTGAACGTAATGCAGTTCTCATACTATTTTTTATTTCTCTAGCTTCCATGCTTGTGTTACAGAAATGCATTCAACTGGCAGATCTGTCCTTCATAAGCAAAATAGGTTTATCTTTTCCTAATTAGGCAAAAAATTCAGTCTAAAGGTTTTGTTTGCCTAGAACTGAGATGCTATAATAAACATCATAGGCATAGAAGAGACTTCTATTCACTTGTTAATAGATGTGTAGGGATCTATTTCAAGTCGTAATACAGGACGACCATAATAAACATTGGAGATTGATGTTATTAGTTTTGTGACAGAAGTTCATGTTCTAGTAACTATGTTGTTTCTGTGTAATTGTGTGAACAAAATATTGGTGAGTTGCTGTGGTGTGTGTATTTTTATTGCATTGTATTAGCAATTCATGACGGGAAGGTGAAACCAACAGTCATGGGCTGAGGAGGTGTTATGCCAGATGTAACTTTATCTTCCTGTAAAGGCTCTCTTTCTCTGGTAGTCAGTCTCATGAATTCCCAGTCTTGAATTTCTGTGGATCACAAATGGAACTTTGGGTTTCGTGATGGGAAGGGAAGAGACTGTAGAGATCAGTAAGTGGGAGTGAATGCATGAGGACATACACAACTTCTGTCTTCAAAAGTAAACTTGCTTGAGTTTTCGGAAGGGGAAAAAGAAGAGCCACATTTCAAGTTAGCATTTTAGGTTTCCTTTAAATGCCAGTCTGAAGCATATTTGCAACTGTTCTTGTAAAATAGTGCAAAAGTTTGACTTGTATGGTTTTTGGTGGCATTCAGAAGATTTCTGTGCCCTCTGGGAGAGTGATGCATTGAGTTATGGCTATGGCACATGCACAGAAATGGAGATAGCCTTGATTTATCTGCTTCGTGGCATGCACTTCCTTGTTTAAGTCAAGGCTCCCAATTTAAGGAGCCAGCCAGTCTTCTGAACATAAAGGCAAAAAGGGCAGGAGAAAAATTTTGGTTTTTGTTTCCCAGGTTGCCATGACTTCTGTTAGAGGCCCTAGGAGTTGAAATTCCTTTTAAGAGAACATACGACAGTTTGTGACAGGGTATGTGATGTATGAATATGTTAATTACAGCTAATGAGAGATGTGTGAAGGAGCAGGAGTAGTTGCTTGTTCACCTTAATATGCAGTAACATGAACCAAAATACCCCAAGTGTGAGGGGATTGTTAGTGAGCTTTCTGCATATGTGGTGTTAATAAGTTCATTGTAGATTTTTCATGTGTTTCCTTTTTCAGTTACACATATTTTTATTTTACTGGTTTTAGTAAATTGCGTTGTAAGTCATACAGAATATGTAGTATGAGTGGAGCAATGTTTGTACTGAACTCTGAATTTTTGCGTGCGTTGCTGCTTGTTACTTTCTTCTTGTGAACCTTAATGGTGGATTAAAATGTTTGCATTGATTTTGCCTTAGATTTTGGTGTATTTCGGTGAATTTGACAACCCTTGCATTATTGTCATAGGAGCCACAGAGAAAGTATTCAGTGTCTTGAAAGAGACCACTTTAGTGTATCTCACAGAAATGCTTGAGAATATAGAAGAATTTCTGTTCTGAAACTGTAATTCTAGACTTGTCATTATTGCTTGTCAAGGCAATAATTCTAGGCTTGTCATCCTAGAAAGGCACCTTCACACATCTTTAATTTCTGTAACTAGTTTTAATAATTTCCATGGGACCATCCTGAAAATAGACCTTTTCTCAGCTATGCCCTGGTTATGCAGGTCAAATTGATTTATTTTTTGCTATCACTTTATTTTTGTGATCTGGGTGAGCATGCATAAACATGAAGTTAGGGATATTAAGCTGTACCTAGCATTTTATGTTCTTTCCCATGCAACTTCTTCCTTTTTCAGAGGACAAACTGTAAAAACAACCTGATGAATACTTCAGTTTCTGGGCATAGCACTATGCAGTCTACCTTGAGAGTACACAAACTTTGGCAATTCTAAGAATTGTTCAGCTTGTAATAGCATTGTGTAATAGCATCCCAATATTGTCATAGCTCTGCATGAACTTGGAAACTATGGTGTGTCTTATTAATTGCAAAATCACACGAATGTTTTTGAGAAAGAAGGATAGTGTTGCTGAGGACATGGGAAATTTCAGGTGGTTTTTGTACTTTGCATTCAGTTCTAAAAATAGCCTGAATCTTGGATTTGTATGCATCATGGTTTTTTTCTTTCAATGTTTATAAATTCAGAAAAGTGATGTGTATATGTGTCTCTATATAAATGTTTCAGGCTTTATGAGAACATAAAGGGTTACTGCATTGAAATAATGTAGTTGGAACTTCATGGAATGGTCATCTTCTTTTCCCATATAATTAGGAAATACAATAGCTTCCATTTTGTGTATGCAAACAGAAAATGTGTATATGGAGCCAATGGGTATGTATCTGTACTAAACTTTATATTTACTCAAACCTTTTGACTGTATTTGAATCTTCTAATTTCTTTCTTGTAACTAATTTACATAATGCTGCTGCTCGCTTAAAATCAGCTCGTTCTAAGGACTGATATAATGTGTTGTGCGAATCTAGGTCCTTTCGTTCAGGGAGATCAGAGTGGTTTGCAAATGCTCATAATTCTGTCCTCATTCTGTGAGTTAAAATGTATTGCTGCCATCTCATCTTCATAAAAATGAAGAAAATGAAGTAGAAATTTGAGAATTCGTTCAACATATTGAAGGAAGGTTGTAGTAGAGCTATGTTTAAAATTCAGATGTCTTTATTCTGCCGCTTGTGTTTTCCTTTGATTTTTTTTTTGGTCTTAATTTCTGAGCTTGCACAGTAAAACTCTGGGAGAAAACTTATGCCGTTACTGAAGGCAGAAGGACTAGGACTTCATTCAAAAACACGTGAAGATGAGTTCTACTGCCAATTAGAACAGCTTGCAATAGTCTGTATAAATACACTTTTGCTCACAAAGAAAAGGAACTTCAGATTCCCCATCCCGTATTGTTTTTGAAGTCCCTTTCCTAAGGATGTGGTATTAAACCTGCTTATGTCAAACTGTATAATTTTGCTACTTTCAAGAACCTATCTGACAATGGTTCTTGCAAGTTACTGCTGCTTTTGTCTTCCTATATTTTCATTTCAGGCTCAGCCTTAATCTCCTGCTGGAACATTTAGGCATTTTCCATTTGTCTGCACATGGACATTCATTCCTTAGACAGCTTTAGGGTTTCTGCAGAATCAAGTGGTGTAAATTGAAGCAGTGCCTTTTGCCATTTCCATGTTAAGTATCTGTTTGGATATGTGGCTGCTGATATTTTATCTTGTTCTTGAACAACTTTATATTGCAAACTTGATTTATTGTCTAGTGGAGATACAGTGAGTGCAATATGGTATCTGTCACCTTTGGCAACATGGTCCTTGAGTAGGTGGAGGGATTTACATCAGAGAAAATATCTTAATACTTGTATGTTGAAACGTTCCTTTTCCAGGCAGCGTCATTTTAAAGCACAGAGGAACCTGACTGATGGCTTTTCTGGTTTCTGTCTAGAGATTCTTGATAACTTTCCTTAAATTAAGTTACTGCAGAGTGTTGAAGAGCAACCTTTCCTTCTGTTTTAATCATTGCATTTTTGTTCCCTCTGTTAAGAGGGTTTTTTTGTTGATTGGGGGCAGTCTGTATGAGGCAGCCGCATACAGACCATGTCCAAAGACTTTTCTGGAACAATACACCCATCTTCAAAGTATTTGGAGTACGCTTTTGTAACTTTTCTTTTTATGTACAATTTTTGTATCCTTGCAATTATTAGGAAACATTTCTTCCTTCCCTCCTGCTCAGGGAAGGAAAGAAAAGACTTGGATACCTGTGGAGAGGTTTGTGACCCAGCCTGTATGGTTGGTGAGAGGTGCACAGATTTCTGTTTGAGCTGGAATTATGTAGTGAGAGAATTGATGAAGTGCATGATGCTAGGGCACTTTTCCTTGCTTACGTCTCAGAGGGGAACTACCATTGGCAGACAGACATGCAGTCTGGTGAGATCCAGGCCCAACAGAAGACCTAAATTTTAGGGATCTAATGGAGCACTTCTAAAATGCAGAAGCCTCAGTGTGGCACATGGAGAGATGTGGTAGTTTTGAGCTAGATAAATAGTGAAAGGTATGGGAAATGTGAATTATCTTTCAAAATTGAATGCAAGTTATCAGCAGGATTTCTTTACAATATCAAAACTTTAGAATGATTAAGTTGGTGTGGTCCTCACATGAGCAGGCAGACAGGTGTGGATAAGGAGTGATCTGAGCAACAGTCCTCTTTTCTTGACATCAGGGAACTGGCTAAAAATTGTTTGTGTGGAGGATGCAAATGAATTCCTCTTTGTTTTTGCTTAAACCCACAAGGATGAAATTTCTGGCACAGAATTGGAGCTTTTTGAGGACGTTTTAGAGTTCAAATGAAAATATGCCTGAATTCTGTCATTAGCCGCTCATCTGTGCAAATGCAGGGGACAATGGCATCCAACAGACTCCTTTCAAGTAATGGCAACTCTCTGTTTTTTAATGCCTAGGCTGTATCTTCCTACTTAAGACTTCAAAGTTGCTAAAGTTACAACCAGTCTTGTTTTGGAAGGGAATATGTAGCTGAAAATGCAAAGAGTGGAAAGGATGAGGATGGAAGGTTTGAGCGGCGAGAGGTGCAGGAGAGAGGAACAGCTACTGTTCCCTCAGCCTTTCTGTGTAGGTTTTTCTTACAGAATTGGTAAAGCACCAGTGGCGAGGAATTGCCTGGGGGGAAAAATGCTTCTGTTGCCCTGGTTAAAAGTACAGTTCTTTTGCTGAAGTTATCATCTACTCTGATTGCACAAGAATGCTGTGTTGTATGCTAGAGGCAGGATGTTCTGTTCAAATGAGTTGCCTTTCTCCTCTTTTGATTTTGTTTAAGTAGTCAGTTATGCTTAAATATTAGTTTTGAGGTTAATACAGGGCGATGTAAGCTCTCTGGTGGTAAATGTTGAGAATAAACACCGAGTGGTATCTTAACCCCTCTTCAAAAATACATTCCATGCTTTCCATCATTACCTTCTCTTTGCAGATGACTATGAAGAAAATAAGTGAAGGTATGATATTTAAAACTTGTTCCTCCTGTAATTTTCAGGCAATTCTTTACCAGTGAGTGATCTTTATGATTCTTTGTCTAATTATTAAAGATGAAGATCATAGTTCAGGACCTTCTAGTAAGCTCCAGACTGCCGTACTTTAATTTGCATCCATGCTTACTTTTAGCAAAATCTCAGTTAAAGCTTAATTGCCTATATTGTGTGTCCTGATCTCTGAAGGGGGCAGATTCTTTTCAGAATGCACAGCTTCAACATTATTGCTTTGGATAATGATATCTCTTAGAAAATCAAAAAATAAAACTCTGCTGTTCGTCCCACCCTGAGGTTGGGACCTTTCTATATTTTACTCAGAGATACTGTCTTCAAACAGGGTTCAGCTTTGTATTGCAGGAATCCAATGAAGATTGTAGTGCTTTTTTCATGGGTGTTTTGTCAGACACAGTTAAGATTATCCATGTTTTTCTACATCAGGTAATACAAACATTAACCCCATGAGGTATTACCCTTATGAAACAGATTCCTCTTTTAGGAACCAAGAGAGTAGAAGTAGATAATAATATGGTAGTATTATATTTGGCAAAAACACAGAGTAATACAGTTGTGAAAAGTACTCCAAGTGGTATAGTAGGTGTGTATTATTGGTGTCAAAAGTATTAAACATTTCAGGCTCTTAAATTCTAAGTCCTTCAGAGTTATTGAATATACTGAAAGTGAAATCTGTGGACAGAAATGTGACAAAATACCCTAAACTGGTTAATGATATTTATGATAGATCTTACAAGTCTGAGCTTGAATTTCCTTTCATGTCTCTGGAGTTTGTAATGTCCCACCCTTAAGGGGAGGGGACCACCCAAGATCTGTAGATGCTTATGGTTGAAAGGAACAATAGGAGTTGGAGGCTTTGCAAAGAATCACAAAGTTATATTAATAAACTACACACTTGGCATGGAAATCGGTATGTTAGTCCTTGGCCTCCTAAAAGCACATGGCAGTGGGTTTAGGATAAAGGGGTAAGGTAAAAGGGAAGAGAGAGGGAGAGAGATATGTATTAAAGAGGGGGAGAGAGAAAGAGAGAGCTCACCAGTCCTGGCTCCATCGCTGATGCAGCTGATGGGGTGTGCAGGGTCCTGGGGTGCACACACACCTGGGCTTTATGGGGGTACCTTTTTATAAATGAGTTTCCCTGCACTGGAGGTAAATTTCTCCCTTTCTATGTAGTTTAGTTACTGTGTGCAGTCCATTCTCCCAGACCCTTCTGGAAATGGCTGGAGGCTTCAGGGTATTTGGTGGTCTCTATATCCCCCTACAGCCCATGCCTGCTTCTTGATCTCATTCCTGCACTTGTGCTGTGCTGTGTTGTGCTTATCTCCAGGAGCCAGGACAAGGAAGTTTGTCCCAGAAGAGTGCTGCTCTGTCTCTGTACACCTTCTTCTCCAGCCACATCCTGTTTTTTTCTCATGATGTGTTAATACCAGCTATCCTTGATTATTACCAGCAATTCTTGTCTGATGGAAATCGGTATGTTAGTCCTTGGCCTCCTAAAAGCACATGGCAGTGGGTTTAGGATAAAGGGGTAAGGTAAAAGGGAAGAGAGAGGGAGAGAGATATGTATTAAAGAGGGGGAGAGAGAAAGAGAGAGCTCACCAGTCCTGGCTCCATCGCTGATGCAGCTGATGGGGTGTGCAGGGTCCTGGGGTGCACACACACCTGGGCTTTATGGGGGTACCTTTTTATAAATGAGTTTCCCTGCACTGGAGGTAAATTTCTCCCTTTCTATGTAGTTTAGTTACTGTGTGCAGTCCATTCTCCCAGACCCTTCTGGAAATGGTTGGAGGCTTCAGGGTATTTGGTGGTCTCCATATCCCCCTATGGCCCATGCCTGCTTCTTGATCTCATTCCTGCACTTGTGCTGTGCTGTGTTGTGCTTATCTCCAGGAGCCAGGACAAGGAAGTTTGTCCCAGAAGCGTGCTGCTCTGTCTCTGTACACCTTCTTCTCCAGCCACATCCTGTTTTTTTCTCATGATGTGTTAATACCAGCTATCCTTGATTATTACCAGCAATTCTTGTCTGTTACTCCCAATAATCCTTGGCTGGCTCCACAGCCATCTGGTTATTGGTGTTTGAGACACACGTCAGCTCACTTACCTTCCGGACTACTAGAGAGCTGCCTATCTTCATGGATTGGTTAAGTGTTGCAGAGCTTGGGTGAAATCTGTATTTTAGGAGTAACTTGAAATGGGATGCCTATGCTTCAAAAAAACCCCCAAACCAACCCAAAAACCAACAGAGGGGTGGAATTAACAGAATGCATGAAGATACTCAGTTGAATGGAGCACAGGTTATAGAGAAGTAACACTGGAATATGTAGGCTTCATTAGTCATGGTTATTGACTGTGAACTTAGATGAAAGATGAGGCAAGACTAGTTAGAAGGGCCTGTAGTGACAGGACGAGGGGGAATGGCTTCAAACTGAAAGAAAGTATAGGTTTAGGTCAGATATTAAATTCTTTATGGTGAGGTTGGCCGGGCATTGTCACAGGTTGCGCAGGGAAGCTATGGATGCCCCATCCTTGGAAGTGTTCAAAGCCAGGGGCTCTGAGCAACCTTAACAAGTGGAAGGAGTCCCTACCCATTGCAGGGGGTTGGAGTTAGGTGATCTTCGGCATCCTTTTCTAACCCAAACCATTCTATCAGTCTATGACTGATAAATGCTGAGAATGTGCAGTGTGTTACTGCAGGACAGGGCAGGTTTTTGGGGCATCGAAAGAAATACTGTGCTCTGTGGAAACATCTGGAAAAAGCTCTTCATTTTTATATCCCCAGAGTTCACATTTGTGGTGAAAAAAACAGATAAAAGGCAGAGGAAAAGGGTAGAGAGGAGATGGACTCACAAAAACAATAGGATGAGTAGGCGTTTTTATCCTGTCAGGATAGCAATTACAGCTCTGTGGGCTGTTGTTGGTTTGCAATTTACTGTATGCATTCAGGGAGAAGAGAATTTCTGATCTTTATAATTTAGAATCATGATGGTGATTAGCCACAGAAGAAATCAATACGTTTCATGTTCAAATTGAGTTTACCAACTTGATTATTACACCCCCTACTTGAGATTTATTTTGAAAGCCGATTGGAATATTCTGCTGGAGCACTGCTTGCTGCTTACTGCAGCCGTGTGAGCCATGCTGAACATGGCACACTGGAGATCTCTGGTCTGCTCCCTTGTTTCATCCAAAACTTATCTCAAAGTGCTGGTGTTTTACTTTCGCAGCCTCAGTTCGTCTGGTTCAAATGTGACTTGCTCGGAGCTGTATTTATGTTTTTGTATTATGCATGTGCATTTATGTTGTTTTTACTAGGACATTTGCCATCCAAATATCTTTCAAATCAAGATAATTAAAAATGGAAATTTAATAGATGAGATTGTAGGGTAAGCATGAATGAGGAGGGCAAGCTGATGTTAATGCCTATGCAGAACATCTTTGAAAGCAGATACAGGTCCTCTTTGAAGTCCAGAGAATGGTAAGAGTAAAGGTTGTAAACATTGTGGGTAGCAAGGTAGAGAAGTAAAGCACTGAAGTGACAGGAAGAGGTGGAGAAGCCAAGAAATGACAGCTGAGACACAGACACAATCAAGACTGAGCATTAGATCAAACTGAAAAAATGAATTCCTGTAGCTGACTGAATTCAGGATACGTTTGGGGAGTCTCATTCAGAGAAAATGCAAACTCCAGCAGTTGTTTTATGATCATGATGAGGAAAGAAATAAGGTGCAAAGTTTACTGCAAAGATTGTATTCAAGTGTGAATTATTTGGAGCAGGTACAATCTTTCTGTTCTGCATCTGAATTTCAGTGCCAGTAGGTACTTAGCCAGAGTGATACAGGCAGTGGACAGTGATAAAAGTTTACCTGAGTCTGACTTTCTAGTAAAGATGTGTATAGGAAGGTAGAAATCTGAATGTAGTGAAAAAAAAAAGGTAGTGGAAACAGTTGCAATCAAACTGGCAGAGCTTATGGAGTAAAATGCTCAATAACAAGACCAGAGTGGNAATGGTTGGAGGCTTCAGGGTATTTGGTGGTCTCCATATCCCCCTATGGCCCATGCCTGCTTCTTGATCTCATTCCTGCACTTGTGCTGTGCTGTGTTGTGCTTATCTCCAGGAGCCAGGACAAGGAAGTTTGTCCCAGAAGCGTGCTGCTCTGTCTCTGTACACCTTCTTCTCCAGCCACATCCTGTTTTTTTCTCATGATGTGTTAATACCAGCTATCCTTGATTATTACCAGCAATTCTTGTCTGTTACTCCCAATAATCCTTGGCTGGCTCCACAGCCATCTGGTTATTGGTGTTTGAGACACACGTCAGCTCACTTACCTTCCGGACTACTAGAGAGCTGCCTATCTTCATGGATTGGTTAAGTGTTGCAGAGCTTGGGTGAAATCTGTATTTTAGGAGTAACTTGAAATGGGATGCCTATGCTTCAAAAAAACCCCCAAACCAACCCAAAAACCAACAGAGGGGTGGAATTAACAGAATGCATGAAGATACTCAGTTGAATGGAGCACAGGTTATAGAGAAGTAACACTGGAATATGTAGGATTCATTAGTCATGGTTATTGACTGTGAACTTAGATGAAAGATGAGGCAAGACTAGTTAGAAGGGCCTGTAGTGACAGGACGAGGGGGAATGGCTTCAAACTGAAAGAAAGTATAGGTTTAGGTCAGATATTAAATTCTTTATGGTGAGGTTGGCCGGGCATTGTCACAGGTTGCGCAGGGAAGCTATGGATGCCCCATCCTTGGAAGTGTTCAAAGCCAGGGGCTCTGAGCAACCTTAACAAGTGGAAGGAGTCCCTACCCATTGCAGGGGGTTGGAGTTAGGTGATCTTCGGCATCCTTTTCTAACCCAAACCATTCTATCAGTCTATGACTGATAAATGCTGAGAATGTGCAGTGTGTTACTGCAGGACAGGGCAGGTTTTTGGGGCATCGAAAGAAATACTGTGCTCTGTGGAAACATCTGGAAAAAGCTCTTCATTTTTATATCCCCAGAGTTCACATTTGTGGTGAAAAAAACAGATAAAAGGCAGAGGAAAAGGGTAGAGAGGAGATGGACTCACAAAAACAATAGGATGAGTAGGCGTTTTTATCCTGTCAGGATAGCAATTACAGCTCTGTGGGCTGTTGTTGGTTTGCAATTTACTGTATGCATTCAGGGAGAAGAGAATTTCTGATCTTTATAATTTAGAATCATGATGGTGATTAGCCACAGAAGAAATCAATACGTTTCATGTTCAAATTGAGTTTACCAACTTGATTATTACACCCCCTACTTGAGATTTATTTTGAAAGCCGATTGGAATATTCTGCTGGAGCACTGCTTGCTGCTTACTGCAGCCGTGTGAGCCATGCTGAACATGGCACACTGGAGATCTCTGGTCTGCTCCCTTGTTTCATCCAAAACTTATCTCAAAGTGCTGGTGTTTTACTTTCGCAGCCTCAGTTCGTCTGGTTCAAATGTGACTTGCTCGGAGCTGTATTTATGTTTTTGTATTATGCATGTGCATTTATGTTGTTTTTACTAGGACATTTGCCATCCAAATATCTTTCAAATCAAGATAATTAAAAATGGAAATTTAATAGATGAGATTGTAGGGTAAGCATGAATGAGGAGGGCAAGCTGATGTTAATGCCTATGCAGAACATCTTTGAAAGCAGATACAGGTCCTCTTTGAAGTCCAGAGAATGGTAAGAGTAAAGGTTGTAAACATTGTGGGTAGCAAGGTAGAGAAGTAAAGCACTGAAGTGACAGGAAGAGGTGGAGAAGCCAAGAAATGACAGCTGAGACACAGACACAATCAAGACTGAGCATTAGATCAAACTGAAAAAATGAATTCCTGTAGCTGACTGAATTCAGGATACGTTTGGGGAGTCTCATTCAGAGAAAATGCAAACTCCAGCAGTTGTTTTATGATCATGATGAGGAAAGAAATAAGGTGCAAAGTTTACTGCAAAGATTGTATTCAAGTGTGAATTATTTGGAGCAGGTACAATCTTTCTGTTCTGCATCTGAATTTCAGTGCCAGTAGGTACTTAGCCAGAGTGATACAGGCAGTGGACAGTGATAAAAGTTTACCTGAGTCTGACTTTCTAGTAAAGATGTGTATAGGAAGGTAGAAATCTGAATGTAGTGAAAAAAAAAAGGTAGTGGAAACAGTTGCAATCAAACTGGCAGAGCTTATGGAGTAAAATGCTCAATAACAAGACCAGAGTGGTATGAGGTTCCCAAGAGTTACAGAAATGGGAGAACAATTGCACGTCTTGTGGTTCCAATTAAAAATTTACAAATTGAAGAGGACATTTCAGATTTAAAACAACAGAAAACACAGCAAGCTGAATGTGTTACGGAGACCTGCTGAGGGAAAAGTGATTTGATTTTGATTGTCCTCCTGACTTGTGACATTTTTGGAAACAAAGAGGCACCAGAATGAGGACGCAGGGACTGTGTGCTGTATTTAAGGATGCTGCAAGTTTATAAGGAAAAAGTGTTCTGTTTCACTTAACCGAAGGAAGACTTTCAGTGACCAAGGTCAGCCTATTGTTGGAACAATATCAAATCAGAAAAAATGAGAACAAATATCAAAACCAGCTTGATGATACGTTCTAGTCAGAAGAAAAAGAAATCAGAATTAGAAAGGCCCGAGTTGCACCAGGATGGCCATCCATAGCTGCAGTATTTAAATTATTTAGAAAAACTGCATGTGCTTTGCAAAGTCTTTCCCCATGCAGTTAAAGAAATAAGCCTGACATAAGCCATCTTACTTACATATTTTGAAGCAGGTGCTAAATCACAACGTCTCCAGTTTTAGTATTTTTTAGAATTCACTTACGTATTTATTTATTTATTTATTTAATTTCAAGTGCTTCAGGCTTGCCAGGCCCTTTCACTTAAAATTGTAATCTAGAATACTTGGAACTTAAAAAACGATAGTTGCTTGGAGCCAAGCTTCGAAGAGGATTTCATGGCTTCAAAGCTTTGTCATTCCTGAGAATCTTTGTGCCTGTAGAACTGAGTGCATCAGTATTTTTTTTTAAATTTGATACTTCAGCTATGGCATAGCTCTTACTGCTTCTTTGGACTCCTGTTCTAAACTGTTACTCCCTGTTGGCCAAAAGGATTTTTAAGCAACTATCATATAACTGTTGTATTTGACATGAAAAGGTGCTGTGCAAAAAATGGGAAGTTGGAGCTGTGCATTGTCTGGAGAATAAGCCTGGGGTGCTGCTTTGCTGTCTTTTAACAAAGTCCTTGTTTCATGTCAAGCCTGTAGTACATTTTCCTGAAACACTAACCTGTTTGTTGGTTTTGTCACTTCCATGAGCAGGAAGGGTATGGATGCTGTGAATCTGAGAGGGTTGCACGCCTGGGTTCTAGAATCAAGAGGAGTGGTCCAGCTTTTCAGAAATGCCTTTCCATGGGCTGGGATGGTCCTCCCTGGTGCATGGGGAGATGTGGTGAGGAGCAAGCGCATTATTCAGCTTAGGAGCATGAGAGCATGTGGTGGGAAAGGACGTTGATGTGGCTGGTAAAATGCCTTTGGGAGGCTGTGAAATGCAGAACAGGGTGATGTCCAGGTGTGTGTGATGTGGCTAAATAATACTTCTCAACTGAACCAACTCTTAAGCTGAGAGTCTCCCAAGGAGGAGCTGGGCCGTAGGGGTTACTGGGAGAGAGAATGGCAGTGTGTAGCCTTTCTTTTAGGTAGGTTGAGAGTTGCTGTTCTTACATTTGCAGATTAAAGGCTGGGATCTAGCTCCTGACCTCGCTTCAGTCTGGTTTTGAAGTGGTGTTCTGACGTGCACAGCTCTCTGTTGTTACTGTACAATTCTTGTGTTCTCTCTGTCCTGTTCCCAAAGACGTATCTATTTCCCTTCATTATTTTACTCAGAAGAATTGGTTAAGATATGATGTTTTTTCTCTTGATTCAGATAGCTGTCTCTTCTTGCTAAATTTCATGTGGCTCTGTCAGTAAGACATTTGTGTTTGTCTGTGTTCTGTTTAAAGAGCTAGAAATTATACATAAATTCCTTGGTATATATTTGGATAAGTTTCCCTTTGTCTGGAAGAATAACCTGTGACTTTGAGGCATTTTTGTTAATTGTTCTTGAAGCAGCCTTTAGTGGATTTAGCTTGCATTAATTTTAAAATTGCCCTTTATCTACTCACTAAAAATCAAGTGCGCTAAATTTAATTCTATTGAATGCGTCTTGGTTTGAGATTGGGTTGTTCTTTTGTTTTTTTCTTGGTGGGAACAGTTGATTTAGAGCGTTCAGGCGAATCTATGTGGAAGGGCTGCGGAAAGCCATGAACACAAAGGGAGCAGGAAGCGGGGAGGGGTTTTTCCGTGTCCGGAATGGCGCTCCAGGGGTCGGTCGCTGGGGAAGGGGCCGGTGCCGGTGACGCTCCCGAGCGCTGTTCCTCGGAGCCGGGGCTGTGTCGCCGCTCTGCGTGGCCACCAGGTGGCAGCGTTGGACAGCGAGTGCCGCGTCCAGGTACCGGCAATCGAATGATGGCTTTGGGCTCTCTTTTGTTCTCCTTCTTCCCCTCTTCCCTTTTATTTCTTCATTATCCTCTGCAGCCAGGAGCTCCAAATTTGAACAAACTGCAGGTTTCATCTGTCTCTTGCAGTGTTAATTTGTGAAAGGGTCTGTTTTTGGCCACGGTGCGACGTGCTAAGATATTGTTCCGAGGAGTGAGAACAAAATTTCTTTGCAGGAGGGTGCAGAGTGAGAGGAGACGCTGCTTTTTTGCTTGGCTCAAGGAGGTCCTTTCTTATCCCAAACCACATATATCTGTCCTTCCTCTACCTACTTACAGTACAAAATGTCATCCGGAAAAAAAAAAAAAAAATTAGTTATAATGTAGCGGCAAAACTGTTGCCTGGAGAGTGTGCCTGCTGAGAGCCAGGCGCAATTTGGAAACAGTAATAAGTTTCCCTTGATAGGATTATTTTCACTCTGCTTTAAGGGGGAGAGAGGATGGAGAAGTGTTTGTTCCTAATGGGAATGCCCTTGAAAGAACAAGTAGACGCAATCAAGGGAAAAATATACATATTCTGCAGTTGAGATTGTAGTTCTTCTACAGACTAGAATAGATTCTAGTTAAATTAGAAAGGAGGTGGATTATGTGCCTAAGTTCAGTGCAGCAGTACCAGCCCTGCAGCAAATGTCAGCATCTCAGCTGTGATGAGTGGTGTGTGGTGTTTGTGGCATGAAATTATTTTAGGGTGCTTAGTCAATGACTTCATTTATGTAGTAGGAAATACAAGACATTTGTACCAAATTCATATTATCCTTAATACAAAAAACACATTAAGTACCTTTTTCCCCCCCCCCAATCCTGTCTGCTGTAAATAAGACCCCATCAGATTTTTGGGATGAAAATAAAAAAGCATTAGCTACATTGCATGTTCTACTCTGGATGTTGAAAGTCATCTTTTGTTTTTGCTGCCTCCCCTGACAGTTTTGCATCCCTCCTGCCTCAAGGAAGTGGGATAAAAACACAATTGTCCACTTGCGGTGGTCTATAACTAAATTGGCTGCGAAATATAAGAAAATTCTTTTGGTGTTCTATGTTGTACAGTTATAATTATGGGTGGGTTTTTTTCATGTATAAGGTAGTGGGGGTAATTCCTTTTGTTCTTTGAAAATATTTTGAGACTAAAGTGGTAGGCTTTGAAAATGGTTTAGAAACCATGAAACACCAACTTCTTCCTTCAAAAAGAGTTCAGGTAGATTTGAAGAGAGGTGAAACTGTAGGTGGGAATGATCCTTCCCCAAGACACTGGAAGAAAATAGAAAAGAGGAGATATGCAAAGTGATTTTTACGTATTTGTTAAGTGTTCACGTTGTAAATACCCAATGCTGTAGCTTTGACACGATCAGTGTTGCACTGGGCCTGGTGGTAATGAGTGCTGTAACATTTATCTTTGCTTTTTTGTCACTCAGTTTGTACCTTCTTTACTTTAAATAATTCCTCATGAGAGAATCCCTGGTAAATCAGGGCTGCATATTCCAAGTTGCCTATTACATTAGTGCGAGTCTGATGTATAGTTCAAGCAAATCACTAGTAAAAGATTTAGGCCTTTGTCACTTAGCTGTAACGACTTTAGCCAAATTTCTAACTAGTTCACCCAAAGAAGTGGTGATCTGTCTTGTACCTTCCTACAGTATATGGAAGGTTTTTCCATTAAAAGTAAAATAAGGAGGATATTTTCCCTGAGCTGCGAGGAAGGTGGCAGCAGTACACGTGGCATCTGAAGGGGGTTGTACCAGTTATTTTCCAAAAGAAAGGCTAGTTGTGGTTTTTAGACTATTTGAATTTCTGGCATAAGGCACTAGGTGGCTCAAATGTGATCCATTTTAGTATTGATTAGCCTGATACACATAAATCTGCTTCTGCTTTGGATACCTGCTGCAGAAGTGCCATTTCTCTGGTGTGGTAGTGTGGAGGCTCCCATACCTTTCCTGCCACACACCAGACCAGGATACGCTGTAGACAGCTGATTCTTATCACGCCTCTTTTCGGACTGAGGTTCAGAAGTCTGCTCTGAAAAGTAGTTTTTATTCTGTTTTTACTCTTTATTCTGTTTTTGCAATGCATTTTCTTCCGATTATTGTTTGCCCAGATCTTACTTGTTGGATGTGACCAGTTTTAGAGTTCTGTGCCTGCCTGTGTATATTTCTACAGGAATATTAGCTTTTGTATATTGAAAACAGTGCAAGGACACATTATCCAGTATCAGTGTAAGGCTGACCAAATTAGTGCATGTTAAATTGAATATTGCTGGTACACAATGGACTTGAAGAATGTGTTTTTTTTTTTTCTTGGTGCAATTTTCTTTCAATTTCAGTACAAGCTACAAGAAACAAAGAATAATTTGTAAAAAATTTTTTCAACCAAAGTCAATTTTTGGTCTGTCATCATGTTTTTTATGTGTTTTATTCCGTGTTTACGGCTTTATTGTTTGTGAATCTGTTGTCTTGACCCTTGCTAGGAAAGAAAATAGTGTTACTAGTTCTAGACTCTTGCTAGGAGAGAAAAGATTTCTAGTTCTGTGTTTGGCCTCAGACTCTTCAACAAATGTGATCATGTTTTTTCAGGGGTGGGGGATTTATGAAGAGCTGTGCGGATAATTGCATAGTTTAGCTTAAAAATATTTGTCATTTCAACAGGAATGTACAAATCTGTTGGATTTGAGCATAATTTGATGAATTTGGCATCTGGGTTGCATGTTACATGGAAAAGCTGCAAGGACAGACGTACCATTGACATCAAGCTGGACAAACATATTAAAAAAAGCCTAAAACCCCAAATACTAATACTTTCCCAATGCAGCAGTATACAGATTTACCAGTGTCAATGAATATTGTTCTGCTAGTATATTTCTTATTTCATGCTTCATTTTCTCTTCTCCCAGAGCTAGAAGTGTCATGAAGTGTTTTGCATTCTAAGTACTAGGGATATAGTGTAGAGACAGTATTTGCCATGTTCTAAGAAACAGAAGGCACACAGTGAAATTTAAAAAATTGAATAGACAGTTACACCTCTACCATTTTACAGAAGAAATTGGCAAGAAGTAAACATGTGGGCATGGGGAAGAAAGTGTGTCTGTATGTGGATGATTTCTTTTTTTTTTTTCCCCTATGCATCAGAAGTGAGAGAGGCACTCACCATAGTCAGGTCTGTACTTAGGCTTTGCATATTAGCCTTCACAGCAGTTAATGATATTTAGGTTCAGCCTAGCTATCAAGAGGCAGGGAAAAGAAAAAAAAGCAATAAAGAAGTGGCTCAGCTTCTCTCAAATGGGCTTTAATTGAGCTTTTTGTGATGAAAAGCTAATGCTATCTGTTTCCTAGAGATGACTAATTCTGTGTTCCAGTTGTTAACTGAAGAGATAGGACTGTAGTTAGAGGCAGCTCGTACCAAAATATGGTAGCAGGCATTTGGTTGTTGACTAAAGGTTTTAAATATATCAAGTTATGCTGGAGGGGGAGGAAGAAAAAACTATCTATTTTTGTTACAGGTTGTACACTTAGCTGTAACAAATAGGAACACTATGGCTGGTGCTAGACAAATATTTTTAACATGGCTGTTTCCTGCCCTAGTTTTTAGAACAGGAAGTAAACATCTGTATCAGAGAGGATTTGCTATTACCACTGATAATTGCAATGATTCTCTTCTATGAAAGCTACTTAACTCCAACAGCATATTTAACTACGTATTTTAACATATTTGTATGGCGTGCATACAAATAAGGTCTATTTTCAGTAGTATTCTATACCTCATTTCTGCATTTATCAGCTGTAATACATTCCAAGTACTTCTGTATATCATTGAAATGAAAGATTTTACTGCAACTTAAGAATGAACATTTATGCTTCCAGCTTCCTCCGTTTTTTGCCAAGGTTTCTTCAACCTAAATACGGTGAGATGCAGAAAGAGGATGGTCCCAGAGACCAGTGGTGTTCAAAATACCAGTGTCTGAAAATGTTATCTCAGATTGGTAGGCTTATTCAGGCAGAACAAGTGAGAACCAAAAATGCAGATTCTGTCAATAAGTCTGCACTTCATCTCTCACTGAAGCAGGGAACATTACTAGATCTCATGTTGCTCTGCCTGATTAGCTCTTTCTGGAGAAAGTGAGCCTTTCCTGCTGTTGAGTTAGAAGTATCTGCTTTAACAGTCACAAAGGAAATGTGAAGAAGTTGGACATTTAAAATGGGTTGTAATATTTATTTGTGAATACCTTGTGCTTAGAGTTGGGGAATTTCTCATCTCGCAAGAGTTTCAGTCTAGGAAGTGGCATATTGGCAGTAGTGTTCATTTTTTTCTTACACTACAAGCTGGAAGATATTTAGCTCCTAGAATACTACTTAAGTTTAAGTGTGGGGTTTTTTTTACCCCTCCATTTTACAGCCTTGAAAACTCTGGCACATTATACGCTCAAAAAGTTACACAAGAGTGGATCTCTCTCAGTGTAGCGTAAATGGAAGGGGCTCTGTTCGTGAAAAAGGAAAACACAGGAAAATCTTTGTATCAGTTCCTGCATGGCTGAGTCTGTAGTGAGCTTCAAAGGTCTTGCATCTGAGGAAAGTGATGACATGAAGAAAGTGTTCTGTGTGGAAGATCACGTAGAGATCAAGAGAATTGGAAATGAAGTCAGCAAAGTAATATTTCTAAAGAAAGCCTTGTATAAGAGAGAAAATAGTAGGTAAGTTGGAAACTATGTCTAATATGAAAGGTTTTAGGAACAGAAGGCATGAGGGTAAGGTGAGAGCTGAAGGAGGAACCAAAAGAAACAGTTATGGCCATAAATATGTCATGATGACTGTAGCAGAACATGAAGTGAAAGAGAAGCTGGGTTTTGTAGGACTGAGTGAGGAGTGGATCGTGAATTCCTGTGTAGGGTACTGGGCAGAGAACTGTTACATCACTGTCGAGGTGAGACTGCATCTAGCAGCTGTGAAATCCAAGGGCACGTGCTTGTACTGGGGGCAGTTCTGCTATTCCATTTAACATTTCCCTTGGGGAGTGCGTGCACAGCCCTTTTGATTTGGCACTGATTCCAGTAGAGGCTGTGTATCTAAGTGAAACTCTTCATCAACAGGCCTCCTGTAAGCATCAAACCTCACTAATACAGCTATTTCTAGCTTTTCTAGTTGTGAAGGAGGTGGCTCTTCCTCTCCCAATCAGTGTGCTGCAGAGTTGCATGGCCTATGGGTATGTAGACTGAAAAAACACTGAAGAAGTCTGAACTTGAGCATTCATCTTTGAGAGGTGACTAAAACTCCTTGTCCCTGTCCATCCATTTCAACACCAGAACTTTCACTGAAAATAAAAATTTGTGTTAAACATAATTCACAGCCTTATAATAAAACATGTCATGTGGTTAACCTTTAATACAATGTAGCATTTAAAGAATAGTTTGCATCTTTTGCTGGTAAATTACTACATAAATATTTAGATTAGGTGTGAATAGGAATGTGGCATTATTTATGGATCCATATTTCTCTGGCATTTCAGATGCATGGTTGTTTTGCTCCTTAATAAATGCAGACATTAAAAGAACAAGCATACACAAAGTGCTAATTTTAAAGCTTTGCAGCTCAGGGGAGAAAAATCTCCCCATGTTTTGTTAGAACTGCTTGTCATCTCCTGTTGCACAATAGAGAGAAATCATATAAAACACTAGAAGTTGCATTAAGCTCCTTTATTTCTGATACTTGTCATGGAGTGACATGTCTCACCTGCTAGTGCAGATTGGTAGCAGAGCAACCTGTCAGATCTGAAGATGTTTTGGTGCTGTCTGTTCCTTCTTGCTTCAAAGGCAGATGTGTTACGGTACAGTTACTGCTTTAATTTTTGTCCCTATTTTGCTTCAGTTCTTTCTCACCTTAATCCTGGGAAGGGGAAGGCAAGAATATATGAAATGTCTTACTCATGAAAACTTGAAAAAAAGAGGAAAGTACACATCACTTTTTTCCTTGTTTAACTAGGGCTTGGGCTGTTAGGGAGGCTGCCCAGAAGGCCACATCAGCAGCATGGAGAGCAACAGTTCAGAGAATGGTGCTGACAGAATGGCAGTGCAGGCTCTTGTGGAAGCACTCTCAGGTCTGATACACGTGGGTTTTCTTACTTCTGTGAAGTCCTGTAAATCACATACCTTGTCTGTAGCTTGGCTTCCCCCATATCAAATGTGACCTTCCCTGCAAAATGAACATACAGGGATGATGACAGTAAGTCTGTTGATACCTGTAAGCTGTTGAGGTACTGCAATGATGGTTTCTGGCTGTTAGTGCAGGAGTAAGTTTCCATTTGAAATGAAAAAGGTATGGGTGTTTCCTTGATCCATTGAAATTAAGGAGAGGTACTGAGCAGCTCTGTTGCAGTTTCGGCTTCTAAATTAATCCTGCTCTAAAGAAGTTAATTCTTTGGGGGTTACTACTCCTCCATAGTCTCCATTATGCTTATCAATGAGAAAACCTGACTAAATGTTCAGTGCTTTTGTGCCCTTTACTCGTCTTCTGTTTTGAACTTTTGGGAGAAAAGTAGCTCTCTATATATATTTATTTGTTCCTTTAATTTTATTGTGGTTGTTTTCCTGAAAGCCAGTCGCTTCTAGTCCAGGGTCCTTGCAAGGTATTTCCATACAGTAATTTTCCTTTCCTTCTTGTTGGGAGGAAATAGGCATTCCCATATAGCTTGGTGTGCAGATTGCCTTGATCACCTGTTGGTCTGGAAAATATCCCTAATTTATCTGATTTTTCTAGGCCCCTGTCGCATAAAACCTTTTAGTGTTTGGTATTTTTTTCCCATTTCCTTATATTGTATTTGGTTTGATGTCTCAGAAATTTATTATAACCACAGGAATGTATTTTACAAGAAGGCCTGTTCCATTCCTGAGTAGACTAGGCTCTTCTAAGCATCCGTGGTGATCCCTGCATTATCAGCAGTTGCTGTATGCATGGAGTCGTCGCACTGTGATTCTGACTGCATTGCAATAAGTAAAGAATTTGCCAAAGAACTATTTGCTTACTCAAATATTAATCCTGTGAGAGGAGTATATCTGAAAGTATCATTTTATTGCTGCCAGTAACTGTCTTTATGCAAACTCTTTTCAGCTATTTTTTCTTCTGATGAGCACTTTTGAGTTTAGATTCAGGAATTCCTGTCTTCAGGAGTAACAGCCCTCCAGCACTGATACCCTCAAGGCTAACACATAGCAATATTTCTCTAAGATGAATGGAGAACAGTAGTGGGAGGGGAAAAAAAGTCATAGCTATGGAGAAGAGGTTTTCTCTCTTCCCCACCAACACCTTGGACTTCCTTGGTCCATACACATCAGCTGGATACCTTGGTATGCTCCTTGTAAGAAGCCAAGAAGACCTCCAGGATGTCAGCTATTCTTTAGTGGTAATAGATGTGAGGGCTTAGGCATGAGTTTTTTCTTGCAGGAGGTAGCAACTTCCAAAACCTCATGACTGTTTTTGCCTGAAAGCGTGGACAATTCCAAAAAGGCTGAAGTTCGGTGTGAGTGGGTCAGTGTCACTCTGGCCTTTCCCAGCAAGATGCATTTTCTGACACAAAATTAATCAGCAAGAGTAAACATCTTTATCTCCAAGAACAGTAGAAAAAATCCCAGGAGCTGTACATTTGGCCTGTGTAAGTTAAGTCTTTGCTATCAGTACTTCCCAGGAGAATCATTCCAGGTCATTAATTTTCTTTCTCTTCAAAAAGTGTTAACCATTTGATTTGAAAACCTTTTGTTACTGTAGGGTGGCTTCAGCAAGTAAAGTGTGAGGGAAAGGGAATTTTGTAAACATGCTTTCTAATAATGTACAAGGGGTAGCAATTCTCCTCAGATGGTTGGAGAAGAGGTATTTTCACTATTCTCAAAATGTTTTAATATGTTTAACTTACTAACTGTAGTATGATGAAAACATAAAACATCTGTACTGTCTTAAAGTCCAGTGTTACAATACTGTCAGTGGCCACAAACATGTGCCAAAGTGTAAGGGCAGGATAATACTTGCCCCCCAAAGTCTTACAATGTCCAGAAACCTGTAATTAAAAACTGCAGTCAGAATGTTTCTCTGTGTTTGATAATACTGGATGGTGGTGGTGGTGGTGGTGGTGTTTTTAGGAATTTGTTTAGGTGAGTCCCTATAAACATTGGCAGCCTCCTGTGGAGACCAGTTCCACAGCTTAGGGGAACTCAGGATGGCTTGTAGGCATCTGGATCTGCTCAGTTGCTGGACAAGTGCGTTTTCTCTGTCCTGAGATGCTTGCATGCTCATAACAGTTCGTGCAAGAATAGGGGCCAACCTGCAGCCTTTGGTCTACTGAGAACATAAAAGTGGATATTATTTCCTCCCCTTCATATGATTTTAAGGTACATTGTTCTGGCCTGCTCTGGTATGTCTGTGGACACAAAGGAATGTAATCTGGGGAAGTGTTGTACTGTTCTTACTTTACAGCTTCCTTTTCTTCTCTGATCATCCAGATCTGAAGACTTTTAAAATGCCTCTTAATTTGAGGAGCTGTGGGTCACTTTACCTGTAGACTTCTACATCTCAAATTGCCAGGAGGAAAGGGTACCGTTACTCATTAAGTTGGGAAAGCAGAAGTTTCCTGTCTTATAATATGTGAATGGTCTGAGTGTGAGGGAACTGAAATCAAGAAATTAAATCCAGAGCATTGGCAAAACAAATTACTTCTATTTTAAACTTCTCCCAATTTTAGACAGCCCTGTCTACCTAACCATGTCTCTGATTTTGCGTTGTGAGGCTTATTTTTGGATACTGTTACTGCAAAAAGAGCCTCTCGCCAGGAAGGGCAGCAGAACACACCCAGTTTCAGGCCTGAGTGCTGTAAATGATGTAGAAATGTGCATGTATTAATGAGGGGTGTAATAGGTTTGAATGAAAGTGGAAGATAAGATGTGTTAATCTTGTATATTAAATAGTCCTACAACAATGAACCTTACGATGAGGCTGTTACTAAATCTTTCCTTCACTGGCCTCAGTTTGGTGAAACTAGTGCTTCTCAGTTTGGCATGTTTAAAGCCAAGATTACAGATAAAGATTACAGAAGAAAGGACCAACTTTCTGAGGCCTTTGTAATTTTGAAGTCCTTACCTCATTAGAGATGTGTACAGCATGTGGTGGAAAAGATCTTTCCAGCACTCCGTCATGTAATATTTTCCCTTTTTTTTTGGTTTGAGGACACCTCCCTTAATATTAGTGTGCTGGTATGGAGTTTGTTTTGGCCTCAACTGTCTCTTAGGAAAAGGGAGCAGTGCACTTCTCTCATCTACATCGTGCAAACAGATTGTGTTCTAACAAGGTTAGAAAGACTGTCAAAATAGCAATAGTTTTAAAGGAAAAAAATAAATTATCTAGAATGATCTGCGATTTTTACATTTGGTGCTGTTCTAGCTATAGCGCTGAAGACAGTTCCATAAGAAGGGCAAGATTCCTTGGCTCACTGGTATTTATTTTTTTTCTATTTTTGTCCAGCAGCATTTACAGATTTTCATCTTGCCTCTTCCACCATTTGCCAATAGTCAGATTAAAATCTGCGTGCTCCTGTCTGATTATGTTCTAGTTTAAAAGGAGGAAATAAGAAAGTTTAAATACCCAAGCCGGATGCCCACTGTGGAAGATACAGAGAGGCAACCACGTTAGGAAGCAGCAAACAAAAACTTCCTCTAGCATCCAGGTTTCCTTTCCAGTAAGGACCCGAACGAGGAGTTTCTTATTCTGAAGGTGGTGGGAGCCAGGCTGAAGGAGGGACTGCTTTTCTCCCTCAGCATTATTCCTGTTCGGGAGTAAGGAAAATGTTCAGTGAGAGACATCAAATATATAAAATTAGGAGCGATGATTGATTGTTTCCTGCAAGGAAGCAACAAGACAGGCACCGTTGTGTATTCTCAGGTGATCCCCATTCTGATAGTAACCAAGACCAAACTTGATTAGCTTAGTTACAAAAAGAGTTGATGTTTTGTGATCTTACATTCTCATTCTCTGCAAAGCAGACACCTTTTTGATTTACTATGCATGCTCTTTAATTGAGATGGAGGTGCTGTAGCTCTGCTCTCAGTAAGTTCAGCTTTTACATTCCATTTCTCTTTTGCCTCTTCATCCCCTTTTCTCCACGCATCTGACTCCGAGCTCACATTTATCCTGTTAAATAACTCCTCTTACTGTGTCTGAACATAAGAGGCTGAGCATCCTTTCTCAGATACCTCAATTCCCGCCTTATCTCTCCTCGGGCTTCTGCCAGGAGCTCCATTGTCAAATTAGAGTAAGGAACATGTCTATTTTAATATCGAGTAGTACTGAGATGACAAATGGCTTTGTGTAAACGGCAACGGCAGCCACTGTGAAAGATTTTTAAATTCTCCCAAAGGCCTGCGACTAAAACAGCAAACGTTCCCAGCGATGGGTGTTTCACGTAAAGCCGCGACTGCCTCTGCGGGTTCGGGGGGCAGTGTAATTTGAGGAAGCGGAGTATCGGGAGGCTCGCAGGGCGGGTTTTCCCGTTCCAGAGCGGTGTTTTTTCGGTGGGGAAACGATCCCCGAGCGTTTTCCCGGGCGCGCCGCGCGGGCCGGGCAGCGGCAATACCCGGAGCGGGCGCACGGTGGCGCCGCAGCCCCGCTTTTGGCGCGGCCGGGGCCGGTCAGCGCCGCTGCCGGCTCTGCGGGCGCGCATATGGCACGGCATTATCGTTTTATGGTTACAATTATGAGCAATTTGATAGAAAATGAAAGCTAAATTATGCAGTGTTCCTTTTATTTGTTTAATTTTGCGCTCTAAATATGTAGAAGGGAAAATAGCGCCGGTTTCGTGTGGATGGTGATAGGTACAATGCCTCCTTTTGGCTTCGCGTTCTCTCACAGCGCAGGTTGTGATTATTTTCTCTCGTACATGATGAAATGTGGGGACTTGTTCTCAGGTGCTGGGACTGTTTCGCACAGAAATTGTGTATGTCTGAATCTCCAGGCTCCTTTCTTCCATAAAAAATGCATGGTACATTTACTGGCGGGTAGACAAATACATAAGTAACAAGTTCCTTCGCAGTTTGCAGTGGAAGAGGCTGGGTAGCTGTGCCGTTTAAGCAAATGCCAAAGGAAGTCTTTAAATTCTGAAAGTCACTATAGTCGTTGGCAGAGCTCCCCTGAAAGGAGCAAGTATGTTCTGAACAAATTCCTTCTTGCCAGTGAGGAAAATCTCCTGCCATTGCAGTTCTTAAGCTAAAAGTAAAAATTTTCATGGCCCATGCCAGGACTAGGGTCTTGTTACAATGATCTGTGGGGTCTGTATTTTATGTATTCAGGTTCTTAGCTTTTCTCTCATCAGATCCATTATGTTCATTATTATGAAAATGCATGTTTTTGCCCGTATATGTAGTGGCATAATTTGTCTTTTGTGTGTTATGTTATTCCTTCCTTTTCAGTAAAAGAGAGTTGTTAGCAGAGCCAGGCTGTAAAATAAATCTTTGCTTTATTTTTTTTCTTTGCTGGTAAGTATGCTTTTGTTTGTAGTAATGAAGGTAAGGCTGGAGATGTGCTTTCCACTTGGAATAGAAAATGCGAGCTCTGAGATGGTATTTGCATTTATTGATCCAGGCACATCTGCTGGCGTACGATGGCGTGTGATATTTTTGTCCTTACCCACCTTTGAACCAGAGAACATGGCAGATAAGCTGTCCAGTTTGATTGGCATATCCTCTGGAAAGGTTTTTCAATACGTAGGATCAAATCCTGTACCCTAAACTGCTTTTGCATTTTCGAAGTGTGTTAGAGACTTCTCTGAGTTCATCTGCTATATAGGGAATTAGTTTTAGGTTTAAATGCTTTCCTTGCGCTCATCAAATCATACAGGCTATCTTTTTCTTTGGCCAATTTTAGATGCACTATATTTGTATTGTGCATCTCAATATTTTCCAGAGTGTTAAAGCAAACTTGGGAATTTCATCATCTCTGTGGAACAGAGCATCTTGGTAGATGATATAAAACTTAGGCTGTCTACAAAAAAAATTACAAAATTACAAGTACTGGGATAAATCATACTAGTGAATTTAACCAGAGTAGGAAATCTTGTATCTTTTATTGCTATTTCTTTGGGATCAGTTTTAACAGTGGCTCTACAGGTGCTATAGGTGGAAATGGAAAGATTATGTTTTGAAGACAACCACTCAGCAGTTTAGGAAGCTGTGGTTTCTATTTCTGTTCACACCTGACATCCGTGAGTCCAGAGACTAGATTTGAATTTGATGTTTTGCGTGTGCTTCCTGAAAGCTCCAAAGGACTGCCCTGGCTTTGTCCCTAACTTACTTAACTCAGTAGCTTTTCTGTAGGTAGGTAACCATAACTTAACTAATTTGTATGCACCAAATGCAGTCCCGGCTCACTTCAAAGTGTAATCAAGTCATGAACTAATTACAATACCATATTCCCAAAGAATGTAAATTTAATTTCCCTTCAAACAGAATGGGAATGTATTAAGCAATTCCTTTATATGAGTGCTGTGGCATTCAGCAACATAATGCTGATGCTTCAAACAGAAGTGAAGTTCTTAACTTTTGTGGACCTTGTGACCTTTTTCCCTATGCATCTTCCCTTTTTATTCTTGCATCTTGAGTTAATTTACTGACTGGATAACAACATTAAAATATTCAAGTGTAAATTAAAATGTAACTGTTGGGCTTCAGATCGGAGATCACTCTGTCTTATTGTATGTGACTTGCTTCTTTATAGGGTTTTCAGAATTGTGCTTCCTAAGGCATTTGGATCAGAAGGAAATTGTGTTTTGAATTGAAGGCTCATAAGGTTCAGACTCTCACCAGATGATTTCTTTAATACATCGAAAAGTGGATGTGCAGAAAGTTCCCTACAGGTTCTTAGCATCACTGTGCCAGAGAGTCCACATAAACTCAGTTATATAAGAACGAGCAAAGTGAAGTTGTTCATAAAACATTTTATTACCTTCAGTCTTTGCAGCAACTTCAGAGTTTAGATAATAAACCTTCATAGAAGTTACTAGTGTCTACCCTTTCTCAGAACAATGATTCACATAGAGTCAAACCACTGATTTTATTTCTCTTAATTTTAAAGGCAGAAGAAACATGATAGGGTTGACTTTGATCCATGCCTGGATAGTCTGGTTTCCAAAAGGCAGTCCTGTTGCTCTTCCAAGATGAGATTGTCAAAGCACAGGACTGTATGTATTAAACACAAGTAGTATTTTAAAATTAAATGTGGGTCAGCTTCCAATGAGGTATGTAATTGTTAAATGCTAAAGGAGAAAGCTTAGAATATCTTCGTTTATATTTTAAAGTGTTCCTTTTAGATGTTAATTCATTAATACCAGCAGTTTATTTTTATTCATATGACTTTTCATATGTAAGTAGTTGAAGCTGCATTATTTTAATCCTTTCTTTGGTTAGGAAGAAAAAAGCCTGCAGGTGGAAATCAGAATGACATACATATTGCTTCTTTCCCAAAAGGCATGGTATCTCTCTCCTATTGATATGCAAAATATTAAGGCAGAAAATAAACCCCATTGCTTTATGTGTCAAAATACTGTGAAAAATACATGCTCGGGTGATGCATGAAAAAAAATGTGGGTCCGCTTCAAACTCAGCACTCTTATAGTGGAATTTGCCATCAGTCTGTCGTGGGTCTTTGGGGCTCTGCAGACTCTATGCATCTGGTTCCCTTGTAGTATGAGTGTTCAGATGTAGCTTGATCCTTAGCTGTAGCTATAGGGATAGCACTGTTCTGAGGCCCAGCTGCATGGGTGTTAGCCTTTGCCTGAGTTTGGTGAAATGCTTTCTTACTCTTGCAGCATTCTTTAAAGTAATTTTTGGGCTACTGTACAGAGAAATGTCATAGTAGTACATGGTGCCAAAGTTATGGATGTCAGTGGTTTGTCTGTTAAACAGCTGTGAGCTTGCTGTGACATTCTTCAAGTGCCAGGCACAGGCCAGCTGCATTCTGGAAGTGGTGTAGTGTTGCTGTTGCTGCCAGAAAAACCCCAACCCCCAAACAAACCCCACAAAAACATCAAAGCAAGGTAAGTTAGATCAGACGTGATGCTGTGCCGCTGGGACTGCGCATGGCTCCTTGAATGGGGCTGGCGTACACACCTGGTTGGAGAGCACGCAGACAAGCTCAAGTCTGCCTGCAATTTATCTGAGTAGATTTTCCTTGGGAGACCAAAAACCTCTCAGTGCTTAGTGTAGCTTCATCAACCCACTGTCAGTGGCATTTCCTCAGCACCTCCTTCCTTGTCTAGTTTTTTCCCACAGCATTTGTCTTCAAGGGATTACCCGAGGCAGTGACGAGAGTTGAGTCTTTGCCGAAACTGCCAACATGATGATAGGTTTCTAGATGCATGTCTTTAAGCAGGAATTTTAAAAGGCCGGTGCTCTGTGGCTACTGGGTCATGATTGCAGGTGTCAAAAAACTTTCTTCATCACATCACTGGAAGTTTCTTATATCTCTACCACAAAGTTCAAGTTAATGCTGTCTGATTTAAATTCCAATCTAATTTGTGTGCGTTTGACTTTTTCTTTCCTTTGATTGCTTTATTCATCTTTGCATATCTTTGTAATAGCTCTGAGTCTCTAGAGAGTCTTCCATTGGATGTGGGGGCTGATGGGACTGCAGCATCTTGTGGCTGAAGGTGGAGATTCAGCTCCTGTGTTCTTTTCTGGCCATGGATCAGAGAATGTAGCCCTGAGTGAAAGGACAGTCCAAGCTGAAGCTACAGTCAGGGACTACAGGAATGAGTTATCACTGGGCATCTTGTTTGATGCTTGGGAGGTCTGTTAGGGCTTTTCTCCATGGTTGAATGCAGGCAAACTCAGACTCTGAGCTAATCAAGTGCAAGATGAGTCTGGTCTGTTAGTGCTGTGCCTGAGCTGTGCTAGTTTACTGTGCAGCTGCAAGATGCATATCCTGGGGCTGGCTTGGGGAGTGTGGGGCTGCTGGGCTGCACCTGTGTGCTCAGACATGCCCAAAGACTCCCTGTGACACAGTTTTCCCATGTGTAAAAAGGGAACAATCGACCTGCTGCCTGTCCCAAAAATGCTCTTGGCAAACCAGTGAGGAAAGTGTCACTAGGTGGTGAGTTCTCACAAACACTCTGAAAATACAGAAGGGCCTTTGTTATTAGATTGATTGCAAAGAATCTCATTAGCTGTGTTCTCTTCCCTTGCTAGAAGCTTCTGAAAAAGTTTTTTCCAGCCTCAGTTTGCTGTGATCGGAAGCTGCTTTAAATTTATTTTTTTCTTTAAATAAAGTGAGATAAAACTAAACATTTCCTCTTAAATGTTAAAGGCCCCCAAAGAAATCTTCTTTCTGAGGAGAAGATTCACTATCTTCTGGTTTGGTTGTCTTTTTCCCTCTTTGTAAACAGTCCTCATGGAGTAACCTGGTGTTGGCTTCATTTGGAAACCTGGACCTCAAAAGACCAGTCGTTGTTTGAATTTCTGTGGCATGATCATTGCTTGCAGAAGGATGTGGAGACTGATGTGTAGAGTTCAGGAGCTTCTAGGTAGATGCAGGATACTCTGAACTAAAACATTTCCGATTTTAAGCTGGGCTTCACTTCTATTCAGAGTGGCAGTGGAAACTGTGGACTGGGAGCAGTGCAGGAGGTCAGTGTGTCTGCTGGAGACTGGCCCTTCTCCTCCCAGTTGCTGGGGAAGTAGGAACCTGAACTGTTTTTGGTACTTCAGGCTGTGACGGTATTTCAGCAAGGAGTAAGCTGTGGGTAGTTGCAGTAGCCATGGAGCAGACTTAAAAGCCTGAGGATTAAGAGTGGAGCTGATGGAAGGGGTTGAGACTTTGCAAGGTGGATGAATACTCCCAGACTGATGACTGGGGCTGGAAGAGGTGTCCTCTGCTCCCAGCTCCCACTCCCTCTGCTTGCCTTGTGCTGGATCTTATGCCTGGCTGTCCCTTCACCTTGCTGGGTCAGTTTGCTCAGGCTCAGAGTGAGGGATCTGGGGGCAGCAGAGCTGGTGTGGAGGGAAGGGAGAGTATCTTTGGAAGCAGTTGGACATTAGGTTGGTTGTGCCTTCTTGTGAAGCTTCACCCCAAAGGAAACGCTCTTTGTTCTCTGCCTGGCTCCCTGGACATCCGTTCCTGGCTTCTGTGAGCGTGTCACCACTGTGTGCTGGCAGCCCCTCTTCTCAACTATCCCTGCTGAAGATGTTACCTCTTAAGAGCCATAAATGAGCTCTTAATTATTTGACTTACATTCAGTGAAAAAATTAACTAATTTATTTTATAAAATATGTAGTATTTGCAGTATGACATGTAAATTGGCTGTTGAAATCCTAATCTTTCATTTCTAATTTTTATTTTTTTTGTTCCCCCCCTCCACATACAACCTTAATACTTTACTAATAAACTGCATAAAAAGTATTACTCTAATACATTCAAATACCTATTTCTTGGACATAAAACTACCATTCAGTGAAATGCCAAGTACCACTTCTCCCAGGTAACTAGCATCTTGCAAATCCAATATCTGTGCTCCTGAACAGATGAAGAATTACCTAATGTGTCCATTTAGGTATATTACTTTTTTGGAACGCAAATCTGTAGGACTTCTTCTATACTGTTTCATCAACCTTAGAACTTTTTTTTTTCCTAAAAGCTGATTATGAAAATACTTATCATAACGTGTATGTCTGTCCAAAGACTGTATTGCCTTAGCAGATGCATGATCTTGTTATATCTGAATGACTTAAATATTTTTGTGGCAGTGTTGTGTATTGCCTGGCTAATTTGTAGGAGAAAAGAGATCATCTTGCTGCTTTTAGCAAAAAATTCAGTAGAATGAAAGAGTAAGAACTAATTTTAAGGCTTTTTTTTTTTTTCTTAAGAACATATTCTGCAGTAAATGTACCAGCACATTTTTGAGAATTGCCATACTTTCAGCTATTCTGCATGTGTCTTGAACAAATGAACTCTTTTTTCATATTCGAAGCTTCATGTTTACTTAGTAAGCAAAGCAGGGCTTTAAACTCTTTGACTGTGGTGGCTGTAACAATACTTTGCTTAATGTAGAGTGATTGTGTGAATGAACAAGGTTTTAATCTTCTAGTACAGCAAGTTTTACTGTGGCTGACGAAATCTCACAAGAATTTTAGTGGCATTTCGGCCACCATTCAAGCTCATGTGAGCTGTTGCCCTTCCCACTTATGATGACATAACTGGCCTTTGGACAATCAGGGTTTGCTTGCCTACTTTGCTAATGTTAATTTTGCTTGTCACGTTTTAAACTGTATTTTAAATAAATTTGGCAGCCACATGCAGGAGGTGGTGACGTCATGTGTACCGTGAGGGCTCTGCAGTCTGTAAAACACAAATGGGGCATCTTTTTTTTTTTAATGGTGCCTGGGAGTGTGGGCAGTCTTGCCTGGCTTTCCAGTAGGACTGATGCTAACACTGTGGCAGGAGTGAGGATGGCTGCCTGGCCATCACTCGTGTGCCCCAAGGCTGTTTAGGATGCTCATTCCTGGTGCCAGCAGTGTGCTAGCTGGAGGGAGGAGAGGGCAAAATCTGTTTTGTGGGGAAGGGGTTGCTGGAAGCAAAGTGAATTAAGAGGGCTGTAAAAAATTGATAAAGATAGATAGAACTGTCCGTTTTTATATTCTGCCACATAACATGGGTTTAAATGAATTTCCCTATAATTTGTCTTCAAATACCGACATTTAACTCTTAGGCTGTATAAATGAACTGGCTTTTGCTAGAGTAAAATTCATGCCCTGCGTCCAGGCTAATATGTTCACCTACTATAAACATTACTGCCTATGGTTACAACTGGAATAAAAAATTCCTTTTATATACATCATAGCTGGCAGAGACTCCTGAGACCACCACAAATCACTTCAGCCTTTTGGTGCTCTCTGACGAAATGAACTGAAATGTAAAACAGCTCCGGCTTCAGGCAGGCTGGCTCTGGAAAGCAATTAGCTTGTTAAGCCCATTGTTTGTACCCTCCCATATTTCCAGGTGCTGAGCAAAGGTGTTATGAGAGCTCTCCTGATTGATTTCAACATTGGGGTTTATTAACCTTCCATTCCTTCCTAAAATGTTTTGCTTATTCTCTTGGTAGCCTTTTATTTAAAGGAAAGAAAACCAACCAAACAACAACAAAAATGAAGCCCTGGCAAGGCCACCCCTCCTGCAAAAGAATAAGAAGCAGCGAGGGGGGGAAGGCAACAAAACCGAACCAAAAAAAAAACCCCTTAGGGTCATAACAGGGAATAACAAAGCAGTGAGTTATTTATGCAGCCATGATTGGCAAAAGTGATTGCAACATGAATTTGCCCAGAAGCAATGATTAGATCATAAAAATGTTAAGGAAATCTGTAACTCAACACCGTTTTATAGATTGAAGAAGTTTTTGTTCCCTACCTTAATTGCAGTGACTTGTTATTAAAGTATTTATTCAGAGTAATCTCTTTGGACAGCGAGCCCTTATCCCATCTGCATGCATAATTAAAAGTGAGGGGGGAGAGAGGGGAGCATAAATGGTTTACCATGCTACATGAGCAAGGGAGGGAATTACACAATGACAGGTGAAGAGCAGATTTATCTCCGGTTGGAATTTCAATGCTGCAAGCAAGGCAGGACACTGTTGCTAATATCCTTGCAAACACCACAGTTGCTGCTTCTCCAGATTACTGTCCAAAAATTATTGCTGGTCTGTAAAAGGCCTGTAGCAGTGCATCTGTGGCTGTGGGGTTTTGAGCCATCGGTGCTCAAGCAAAGAGATTGGATTTGGGTATGTGGGCTTGTGAATCGATGTCTGTGCTTAAAAATGGACTATTTACTTACTTGGCTGGCTATTTATTTATTTATAAATAAACATTGGTAATGGCTGGCTTTGCTGAATACAAATCAGAGGGTTGTAGTTGTTCCAGCTGAAACAATGTCATCACCTGCCTCCTGCTGCTGTCCCTTTTCTGATGATAAAAGAATTTGGTGCAATTCTTCTTTTTCCACTCTGACTAGGAAGAAGGTTGTACTTGCACATTCATCTCTAGGCAGATTTATCATCATTAGGTGCTACTCAAACGCATGGTATCTGTTTTGAAAATGAACTGTTATGGATCTAAATCAGATTTACACAGAGTAAGTTGGTATGTATTTGGCTATAACTGTTCACTAAAGAGTGTTTTTCCCTTAACTTCTGATGTCTCACCTCTGCAGCAGCAGTACAGAGAATGCCAAGAACTTCTGAGCCTGTATCAGAAGTACCTGGCTGAGCAGCAAGAAAAACTATCACACTCCCTTTCTGAACTCAGTGCTGCCAAGGAAAAGGAGCAGAAGGTAAGCTCTTTTTTGCCATCTGTTTTTTTTTTTTTTAAATGACCTAGTCAAAACGTCTTTTCGTAACTCTGAGGGTATTATCTTACATCATAAAGTGTTGAATACTATTTTGTGATTGGTTTCCCATGAGTCCTTGCCTTAATACATGGATTGCAGGAAAACAAAGAGAACAACCCCAACAAGTTTTGGGTCAACAAAATGGGTGAAATTAATTGACCATATTGTAATGGAGTAGGAATCATGGGAACCCACACCTTTGCCAAAGAAAAAGTTAAGATGCTATTCTGTTTTCTGTTCTGTTACTTAAACAGGAAAATAATTGCCGTCACTGTAGATATAGCCTTTCGCATTTTCACTGTGGCTTTTGATGATTGAAAAGGGCATTACAGATGATGTATTTGGTCAATAAGAGCTTTCTCAAGTCTGTAAAGCAGCTCATCTGATTAGAGCTATTTATAGAAGACCTATAGTTCTATATGCAGTTAAAACCAGAAAACGTTGACTAGGGATACGTGTTAAATTAAGTGGTAAAATGTTTCTCAGATGTAGGCACCCAAAAACTTCAGAACATGCTTGCTTGATATTTTTTTCTGGTAGCTAGGTGCTCAGTTTGCATCCCTGCTGACGGCAGATCATTCCCTGGAAGAGAAGGCTGCCCATGCAAGTGCTCTACCCTGTATTCTTGCTTGCTGTTCTCTGGTAGCAGCTTCCATCTGCAGATCTCCAGAATCCGTCCTACCTACGACCATGCCTTTTTGCAGAGGTTATGCCCTTGATCCCCTCTTCTGTTGGAACAGTCTTAAAGGCTTATTTATAATAGGGCTCGAAGTAAAGTCATCAGCATAGAGTATCCAAAAGGAGGCCTGACTCAGGCATCTCAATGGTTCCCTGCTGTGAGGTTTATGCAGGCAGATCCTGCTTCTCAGGAGACTGGAGACTGTGAAGGAAGGAGTCTTTTAATTCTCTTCAGGAAGCAGGTATCAATACTCAGTGACTTCCTGGCATCAGGAATGTGTTTTTTTGTCCTGATGATGTGTTCTTTTAGGTTTTTTTTAGCTGTTTTTTTTTGGGCCAACATTGTTGGACATGGAGCTGTTCGTCAGGCTTTTACCCTTTTATAAACATTTAATCTCCATTCTTTTTTGCTTATATCTGCCATCCATTTTTGTGATGGTATTGAATTCAAAACAAGAATATCTTTCTCCCAGAATGCATGATGTCTGTGTTGTTGCTTGTATGGTATGGAACTTGCTGGGTACCTCCATGGAAAATAGTCCAGGGGAGTCCATGTAGTCCAGCAGCACTGTGGCAGCTGTGTTTTGGGTGATGCCAGTCCTTCTTTCAGGTTTTGCCCTGAATGTTTCATCTCTAGCCTTTCGACTTCAAATACATTTATCCTATACTAAGTTAGCCCTTAGTATTGAGGGATCTGGTGTCATCACATCTACGGGACAAAAGCATGGAAGCAGATAATAGGAAACCTTCAGCCCACTGACTATCAAATTACTTCAACAATCCACGTTCATCTCCTCTTGTTTTTCTGTCTTCCTAATCACTCTATCAGTGTATACACAGAGACTTGTTTAAAATTGTTTTCTGGTTTTATGTGCAAAGTTCTATCAAGCTGGTCTTTGATTCCATTATTTCTTTTCTTTATACTTACAGGTACTTTTGTCCACAAATGCAAATTCAGATATTATATCGAGGTTTGCCTTGACATTTCATTTATGGTTACATACTCTGCAGCTCCAGCCTAGCAGGTCTGAAATTACCCTACTCCTCTTGTTGTGTGCAAAGCTTTGTAGGCATAGATAAAAACCTGTCAAAACATGCTTCAACTGGTTTTTCTTATAGCGTGCAAAATGTTTCTGATGTTTCTAGCCTTCCTCTTCAATTTTCTCGTTCTTTGCGTTTGGCTTTATAAATTGTTACCATTTTTCACCCAAACAAGCACTTTGTACTGTTTCGCCTCACAGCTCAGAAACTGTGAAGAGGTGAGCAGGACTGCCCCACTTAGTCCGTTCTTTCCCTCACGCACTCCTTCATGGGGTAGCTTTTGAAACACAGGAAGGGTCACTGGGCTGCTTCTTGATGGGACTTATGTGTTATTTTCACACATCTTTTAATATCTGAGCTGTGCGCTCTTAGTGTCCTGATGGGTCTCTATTTGTTCTATTTGGGAGTTGTCTTAACACAGTAGTTCAGGCCGGCGTTATTCTGTCTGCCTGATGGGGTCTGCCCCACGGGAACACAGCAGGGAGAGATTTTTGAGAGGAAAGAATTGGAAGAGGACAGACCCAGAACACTTTACTCCTGCTCTGAGTGCTGCCCATGCTAGTTCCTTCTGCCCTGCCAAAGCTTTTGTGCTCTCATCTTCTGTTTTAAGGTGGACTTTGACAAGAGCCATCTTGTTGAAATGTTAGGATAATGGAAGTCTGAATCCAGATCCATTTGAAATCTTTTCCTCTTTGCTTGTTTTTGTCTGGGCTAAGTAAATCCTGGATATGTCTCGGTTTAAAGCGAGATAACTAGCTTGCTACATAGTGTTCTCTTCATAGAACTGTCTAGGAGACATAATCAGCGTTTCCTATTTCAGGACACTGCTGATCTTACTGGGGTCTCTGTGTTTCGATGTACGACATTGTTCCGATTTTCCCGTGTCTTGCAGAAGCATTGGACTGCACAGCTGTACTCTGTAATGAAGCACTTCTTTGTTCTGCCTATTTTGAGCTGTTCTTTCTTGTTTCTGTTCGTTTTCCCCTCTTTTTCTTACTTGTTTGTTTGGAGTAATTTCTAGTGCTACACCTATACCTTAACACCTCCTGCTTCTGCTTTTCACCTGCCTGTCTCTGTTATTCTTACCTTACCATTTTTCGGATCATGAGCTGTCACTTTCCCCTGGGCTTAGATAGGTATTTGGAAACATCTCCTTTCAGTGTTTAAATGCCAGGTTTTCTGTCAGAACAAGACAATTACAAGGCCAAGAGAACTGCAGCTTACCAAACATCAATGGCATTGCTGTAAAAAGAGGCAGAGTTCTATAGGATGTAAACGACTGTGGTGGCTGTGTGCATGTGGCTGAAATGCAGCTTGTAGGTTTGTAGCTGTACTGAACTAATGTAGGTGCTTTGGTGTTAACTTTTATTTTTGTCCGTTTTAGTATCACCTAACGATAGCAGTAACTCTGAAACCATGTTTTCCTCTTAGCTAATATTGCTTCTTTGTAATGAAAGTCAGCCCTCAAAATGTAAAGAAGCATCCTGGTAGTAGTGAAAAAAAATTGCTGGGAAGATGGTGGTAAGATGATTTAAGTCAGAACTCTCGTGGAGTCAATAATCAGTAACTGGAACATGGAACTTCCTTTTTTTGTGAGATAAAGTTAATTCCATTTGAAAAGATACTTAAGGTGACATGAATTGAATTATTCAAACTGGCCTTCTCAGCATTAACTCTAGGTTAATATCTCATGATGCCTCTGGTTTCATTATAGGAGTTTTAAGTACATAACTTTTTATAATAAATTCAATACCTAGAAGCCGAACTGAAATTGGTTTACCTTCTACCAACCCATAAAAAGAAGCATTAATTGTAAAGTGAATATTAAAGTGGTCACTAAAGTTGACTCAGATTCAGAGAGATAGCACTTTGGTAAAGGAAGAGCTCTACTGAAAAATAGGCTTCTGCCTTGCTGTTAATAGAAAATATCATTCATATTAAAATGTAGTTAAACTTTTCTGTCAAAAATAATATTTAGATATACTCTCTGCAGCACCCAAATGTTCAGTCTTTGCCATTTTCAGAAGCTTTACACAGACATGTAAAGAAAATTGCCCTTGTTCTAGGTAATCATGTCTGACCTAGTTTATATACTCGCTACTTCACTGCCATCTCAAACAGTGGCAAAAATCCAGTTTGCTTTGGCAAGTTCTGGCTGATGAATCTGTAGATGTTCTGCGCTGTAGGACTTGAGGCACAAAAGTTGGACAGGCAGCTGACTTTCTGCAGAGCTGGGGTTCTTGAGCTCTATCACCTTAAGGAAGGATAATACCTGTCGTCTTGGCACTGCTTATTAATGTTAATCTTTGAATTTACAAGTACAGCTGGCAGCGTTTGTTTCTTATTTGTGGAAGATTACCAACACATCTGCTAATTCCCTTGATTCACAAAGATTCTTGTGTGTGTGTGGCTTCAGTTCTTCCTTGTGTAGAAAAAAGCATGGATATGGAGTGGGATTATAGATGGAAAGGAATATGAAGAACTTATTTTCAGTGGTGTATCATCTTCCCTCTCCCTTTGTGTTCTGATGTCTGCCCCCTCTTTTGGGGTTTGCCAGTGGCCCTCATCAGGAACAAGGTACTGTTCAATGCTGAGCACCATGCAAGCATCCTGAAAGATGGTCTGCTTTGGGCATACTGTAAAATCCTAACAAAACTGACTTTTGGGAAGGCTTTCTTTTTTTTAACTTTTTTTTATTATGTTGCTGTTCCTCTTGAATCACTTCTTAAAAATTGCTGAATGCAGCTGTATCATTTCACAGTAAAATCTGAAAAAAGTATTTTTCTGCAAAAACTAGTAAGTCTTGCTTTCTTATCGTATTGGCAACTAAAATTCTTGTCCATTTTTTTTTTTGCCTTAATAAGGTTGTTTACATACTATGGCTTCAAACATTACTTATTCGATTTATTAATTTTTTCCTTTGAGAAAGATATTGAAGCACAACAATCTTCAGAAGCCTTTCCTTTGTGATTGTCCTCAGACTTCCCAAGTTCCATTTTTTTTCAGCACAGGTCACCTTTAAACACATTCTTAGCTTGCTTAAAGAAAAAAAAATCCCACATATGCGAAGGGTGTTGAATGTTATGAGGTAAACCTGTGTGATAGAATTGACTTTGTCTGTTTACCCAGCTGTATGGGAACAATGGATGAGCCCATCTGAAAGATACTTGAAAACTGGGATAATAAATAAAGAACTAATTTGACTAGGGACTCAAGGGTATTGGAATAATTTTGCAAGGCCAGACAGAGACAGTTTTAGCATGAGTAACTGTCAGGAATAGCCTTGCCTTACCTGTGTTACTCTCTGCAAATCCTCTGATCTCTCTCTGTGCCTCTCTTATCTGTAAAAATGAGATAATGTTTTTATCCTCATTCTTTCTAGTTTTTTATTGAGAATGTCAGGTTTTGGGTGCTTTTTCATGGGTGTTCAAAGTGATTAGCAGTGATATTTCAAATATAGGGTGGTCTGGAATAGACTACCCTGTAATAGCATGAAGAAAAATAATGTTTTTTTCCTTTTACCTCTAAGATACTAGGTCATAGTTAATTTACCTGTCTTTTCTAAAAAATGTTAACACTGAAGAGGAATGCAGATGGATATAAATATTTAAGCAAAAAGGAGATATCAGTATTGCAATACCTGTGTATTGCTAGCATTCACAACAGAATTCCACCCACACTGAATCCCCTGGAATGTGTGCTGCAGTAGAACTGTTTGGCTTGCCCAGTCTATTTTCTTAATGTGAATGACACTGTATTCCTGGTGATAAGAACTTCACTCACAGCTCACTCAGTTCACTGCTTAACTGAGATCTGTGCCAGTTCACCATCTCTTTGTTCTACAGTCTTTAATCAGCCTCGTCTCTGGTCTCTTTAAGATATTTTGATTTTCCTATGGTTTTCTTCTAATATGCCTCTTTCAATTTCATCCATTTAGCTTTAAAAACTGTCCCTCCTTTGGCAATCTTTTCCTTGGGTGAACAGTCATCTCTGGTGTCTGTTTTTCTGTTGAGGGATAAATCTGGAAAGAAGACTGTGCCTTCCTTTCCATTCTCCAAGATCAAAACATCCTCTTGGCTTTGTAGGCTTCTGATGATACTGTTACACTTGTGAAACGTCACCTCTGGATTTATATGAGAATTTAGATTTGCAGCAGAACTGCCTGTCCTTGAGAAGCACTCTGCAAACTCTTAGATCTGATATTGCAGTTTCTCCAGTCTAATGTTGTAGTGGCTCTTGGGAGAGCGTGTTGTGGCCATACTCACCAGCATCCTCTCGCTTTGAGGTGGGAATAAGGCTTTCCTCAGTGGATTCAAGGCTGCATATGATGCACTTACTGTCAAAGATTTTGTATTATGCTGGAGGCCTTGAGGAAGAAAACTTCTGTTCTATCCATCACTTTGTGGATTTACCTGTTTGCCTGGCAGTCATTAGTAGTTTAGGCATGCCAACTGCCTGGCCATATGTAGGCACTACTGTTGTATAGTCCATTTGACCTATGCACATGCCCTTGGATTCAGCAATATTTAGGCTTTTTCAGAACTTGAGACTCTTGAGAAACAGTTTCTTATGTACGTATATCCCTGATTCACCAGTTCCCAGTTCCTAGACTTGTCCGATTCCTCCAAGTGTGGCATGTCCTTTATGTTGTGGTTAACATTATATTCCTGAACTTCAGGAAGACTAGTGCTGGCAGCTCTCAAAGCCCAACTGAACCAGGAACCTGAAGTACTTTGAAGCTTGCCTTCTTTTGGTGAGGCGTAGACCAGGTAACTGTCACAGTTCCCATCCAACTTGAATTTTTCTGTGACTGTTGTGTGTTCTCTCTTCACTAGCCCTTCAAGAGGGAGATCATCGCTTGAGAACGTATTTTGGTAAAAAGTGAAAATGCTTCTGGGCCAGTCCAACAGTTGGAATCCTATTTCTGAAAATGCCAACAGTTAGAGTTGCTGTCTCTTGCTGTTGAAATGAATACAGTCTGTAGCTCATCTAGGATTTCATAATCTAAATACCTTTATTCATCACTGTAGATTACAGATAGGGTGATATAAGTGATTACTGTATTGAAAGATAAATTGCTTGCCATCTCTTGCCTGCAAAGCGCACATTTTTGTGTGTTGATCAGGTTGTTTAATTAGAAGTGTCTTTATTTAATGAAAGCCAGGTGATTATCAGTTCAGGGCACTAAAGGTTGGTCTTTGTATGGCAGAAAGATTTTTCATGAGAGCTGAGGGTGTAATTTTCTTTCAGCTAAGAAGGTGGGAATTCGTTATCTGTCTGTACCAGGATGATTGCCTGCAGAAATATCTCTTCGAGTTAGTTCTGAATACCCTAAGATTTAGCTTGAGTCTTTCATTTTGAGCTGCAAAAAAGTTCGAACTTAAAGTTTTTCTGATGCACAGTTTGCCATTTGAAGTTTGTAAGGAGTCTCCTTCTGGGATTTTATCCACCATAGGACAAATTTCTTAAGTTCTTGGGACAGCTGGACTCATCTCCTTATATAAGCAGAATGTAACTGATGAGGTGGCATCAGCACATACCAGGCATCTATGGCATTTACTGCAAGTCTGCATACACATTGCATGTGATTTTTGGTTTATAACAGTGTGATTACCTGTCTTTGATCCAGTGGATGCATTAAATATCATTGCATAACAATTTTGGTTGCTGTCTAATTATGGCAAGTGCCAGAAAATGTCTGACATGTCTCTTTGACTTACAGTAATACACATTGCTCTTAATTTTGAAACTTTGCTTGTATAATTTCAGATTTTGGAACATGGGTAGAAACAGATAATGTAGACATTCAGTGCCATTATGTGCCAAAGATGTTTCATAGTACCATCAATAGAAAAAGGGATACATGAGTTTCTCCCGTCTGTGCAAGAAAATGGTCCATCTGAATCCAAAGTATTCAAAGCTACCCACACATATGCATGGGCTCTCAGGCTGACTGAGTTACTTACTAAGATTTAGAATACGGGAAGGCAAATGATGTGCTCTGACCTCTTTTGGAAGTCTGGATTACCTTGAGGTTGGTCTCTGCCTTGAAATAAAGTAATTTCTCATTAATCTTTAATAGATGCATTTAATTCCATGTTAAATCTTTCCCCATCTGTTCTCCGTAAGTGGTAGCAATTCTATTGACTGGAGCAGGCTAAAAAAACCCTCAGGATGTCTTCTGTTTTCTGGCGTGTAATTTCAAAAACTCCTCTTACTCTCTGTAGCTGAGTCATGAACATCAGTACCTTAGTTGTACGATGCCTCTGATGAATGTTTCTGCTCTAAAACTTTAGAGGAATTTTCACAAAGAAGACCTGCTTGGTGGATTAGGCTGGAGGTGGTGTCTGCCTGGAATTTTATAAAGCTTTTGACTCTGTCTTCTGCAACATTCTTCTGGAGAAACTGGCTGTTCATAGCTTAGATGGGTGCACTGGTGACTGTGGAGAAAAAAATGGCTGGATGCCCTGGCCCAAAGAGTGTTTGTGATTGGAATTACATCCAGCTGGGGCCAGTCACTAGTGGTGTTCCCCAGGGTTCAGTTCTGGGGCCAGCCCTGTTTGATGTCCTTCCAGATGATCTGAATGAGGGAACTGAGAGCACCCTCAGTCAGTTTGAGAACAATGCCAAGCTGTGTGGGAGTGTTGATCTGCTGGAGGGCAGGAAGGCTCTGCAGAGGGATCTGGACAGGCTGGATCCGTGGGCCGAGGCCAATTGTGTGAGGTTCAACCAGGCCAAGTGCTGGGTCCTGCCCTTGGGTCACAACAACCCCCTGCAGCTCCAGGCTGGGGCAGAGTGGCTGGAAAGCTGCTGAGTGGGAAAGGACCTGGAGGTGCTGGTTTTCAGTGTCTGAACATGAGCCAGGGTGTGCCCAGGTGGCCAAGAAGGCCAATGGCACCGGGCTTGTGTCAGCAATAGTGTGGCCAGCAGGACCAGGGCAGTGACCATCCCCCTGTGCTGGGGGCACTGGGGAGGCCACACCTGGAATCTTGTGTTCAGCTTTGTTCCCTCACAGCAGAAGGGACACTGAGGGGCTGCAGTGCGTCCAGCAAAGGAAACGGAGCTGGGGAAGGGTCTGGAGCACAAGTCTGATGAGGAGTGGCTGAGGAAGCTGTGAGGACTCAGTCTGGAGAAAAGGAGACTCAGGGGGGATCTTCTCACACTCTGCAATGACCTGAAAGGAGGGTGTAGCCAGGTGGGGGTCAGTCTCTCCTTGCAGGAAACAAGTGGCAGGATAAGAGCAAATAACCTCAAGTTGTGCCGGGACAGGTTTAAGTTGGAGATGAGAAAAAATTTCTTCACTGGTAGAGGGGTCAGTCATTAGAACAGGTTGCCCAGGGAAGTGGTGGAGTCATCATCCCTGCAAGCATTTAGAAGATGTGTAGATGTGGCAGCTGGGGACATGGTTTAGTGATGAGCACGGCAGTGCTGGATTAATGGTTGGACTTTATCATCTTAGAGGTCTTTTCCAACCTAAATGGTTGTGTTATTCTAAGAACCTTGGTCCCTTCTGTGGCTAAGTCAAGGACCTACTCTTGCAGGCTGTCACTTTTAGACCTCACCAGGAAGGCTTTCATTCACAGTCATATTGAGGACATCATTTTAGTCAGGAACCATTTATGTTCATGGTTTCAGAAAATGAGACTGAAAATTTTAATGGAGAACTTGTCTCATTAAGTGAGAGCACAAAACTGCAAAGGTGGTTGCCTGAGAGCAACTGCAGTCACTCATCTGGATGTTAAGTGACAGCTGTGGATACCGTTTCTTTTCCTGAGATCCATATGCCCCTCATATGAAGCACAACATTCCACAGTTAATGTGGCTTCTTTTTGAATACTTATCCTTCAGAACTTGTTCAGCTAGGTGCTCTGGGACTGCTTGTCATTTGTAGTTTTGGTGTATTTGAGACTGTCTCTCGTAATGAGTGTGCACATTTAGGCACGGGGTTGAAGGAGACAGAATGGTTGTTTTTAGCTGTAACTTTCGCATTTAGTGTGAGCACACTTCCTTGGGGTCCCTGACAGGGATGGAGGATCTGGGATGCACAGTGGTGTTCTGGAATCAGCGTGTATGTGGGAAGGACTTGCTTCTGACTGGCACTGCCCATGGACAAAGCCTCCTGTTTTGTGTTCCTGGGTGCATGTGCAAACATCATGTGGATGAATACTCAGACTGACTTTTAAGTAACCTCTTTTTTAGCAAACCCATGTTTAGCTTCCATTGAAGACACAAACCTATGGCTGAAACATCTGCACAAGTTCAGCATTCCCACTTGAACTGATATACATGTAAGCAAGCTTTGAATATAATAATCTCTCTAGTTGTGTGACTATAGTATTTCCAATTTTTTCTAAACCTTAACACAGAAATGAATCTCAGATTTATTTATTGGTTTATAACTTGAACATTCTGGTTAATCAGTTGATGTCAGCCTTTTGAAACATTATCTTATGCCCTTGCTGTAGATTCCAAGCTTCAGGTAAAATCAGAGCCAGGAGTAGGTCTGGAGGCAGTCCTTTTTGCTTGCAGAAATGAGAGTTCAGACACACATTTAAAAAGGTCTTTAAATATTTAGGCCATTGTTTTCCATTTTTTCCATGGGAATATCATTAAAGGGACATGAGAAGATTTGATTAATATTTTTCATTACTTGTGCTGACTATGAGAATTCTACATGCAAGTTTGCAGCTGGGACTGCTACTGTGGTCTACCCTGGTAGGTGAGGGCTGGCAAGTAGATGAATTGGGATCTAATTCTGTTCTGTTACTGTATTGCCATCAAATTATTTAATTGCTCCCTGGATTAGTTTGTTGCTCTTTAGATAAGAGAGGATGCCCAGTGTTTGTTAGAGAATGTAAGCTCGGTGAATTTAAAATGCTGTGTAAATGCAGAGTTGAATTGTAGGTCTAGTTGTCACATAATGTAAGGAGAGCTCAGCCTGAGACTTCTCCATACATAAGTTAATTCTTACAAAAAGGTAGTCTTTCTGCTTGTGCTGGGTTAGAAAAACAACTACTAAACATGGGGAAAACTCCTCCCTCCAATGCTGTATGATACAAGGCAGATACACATATTATATGATCCATTTCATGGACATGTTTATTCATCAGAGGTAAAAAGAATCACATCATCTGAAATGCAGAGTATATGCTTCTGTGAGTAAAATACAAGAAGAAAACACTGGAGTCCTCTATTAGGTAGACACAGCGCTATGCATTCTTATTATCAGTTTATTTAAGGATTAATTCTATTATAAGAGTTTATTGGAAACACTGTGGTTGTAACAGTGTGCTTATTTAAAAAGAAGTAAATGTAGAGGACTACAGATTTGCTTTATAAAAAGAATTTGAAAACTTTTAGCTTTTCCCTTTCAGTGCTTTTTCAGTCAGACCGTGTGGACACGCAAATATTGGAAAGTTACTCCCTGATTCCTTCTTTCTAATGATGAGTGACAGCAATGTCATTCACTCTTGGGTCCCTATGTACATGGCAAGAGTGAAAGTGTGAGACACCTGCAGAAAGTTACTCAAATCCAGGAGATGATTCAGTTTAGATGAATCTTCTTTCTGAAGTCCTTGTTATTTTTTATTAAATATCAAGATATTCCGTTTACCTTTTCATGAATGATTAGGTGGCATAATCACTAAGATGATGAACACTGCACATGAAGTGTACAACCCTAAGTAATAAGCAGGAGCATGTTTTTTTTCTGGTCTGGCTTGTTGATTTTCAGAAATATTATTAAAGCCCTTTACATGTTGAACTAATCCCTTCTCGTAAAATTAGTAAGTTTTTTGAGTATTCCTTTTAATTTGTCTCCAACATTTTGGACCCATAAGTCTGCACTTCTGTATGGGAACAAATTCCAGATAGCAGGTTATCAGACAGACCTGGGCAAAACTAGAGATGTTCATTATTTCCTTTTAACCCTTTTTTCCCTAATAGAAGCAAGTTAAAATATTGAATTAAGAGATTAATGCTTCTGTTAAAATAAACATGAAACAAAAAGTTTAAGGATATTACGAAAATACTTTGAAATGTCAGAAACACAGTAAAGTGGAGAGCTGGTAATCTTTTAAATTATCAGAAGCTTAGGAGAAACTTCTTCTTGCTTTAGGTGTGATCACCATTTTTTTTTCTCTCTGCATTAGTGAGGAATCTTTCCATGTCATGGTTTGATGGACAGGATGACTTGAGTGAGTGCTAAAGTGGAACTTGCCAGGCAACACAGTAAGGTGCAGTATTTCACAGTGGTAGGGGGCAGAAAAAAAGTTCATCCTGAGGACATCTGGGAGCAGATGAGGCTTAGTTATTTAAGTGGCACATGCTGTCTGAAGTAGGAAAGGTCTCAATGTGTGTGCCAGCAGATGTGAATTGATGCAAGGCCAGTAAGTTGTGGGTACATGTGGCTACCCTCTGGGGCAGGAGGCCACTGTCCCGTTGGTGCCTGCACAGAGCCAGGCACAGAGCTGGGAGCTGCTGCTGCCAGCTCAACCGTCACCATTGTGGGTTGGGAAAATTTCCTTTCTCTGATGGTCGCATTCAAGTAATGAAGATTTAGACGCCTCTAACAGAAAGCTGTTCCTCCCAGAAACTGGTCCTCGCAGTTACAGTTTTTACATGTATTTATCTCTTTTCACAAAGGGGCAATTAAACTCCCATAAGTCTGCCAAATTTATTACATTCTGTCTACCTAAATATTTCCTGTCATTTCAGTTGAATGTGGCATTTTCCGGTTCTTTTTATCTTGCAACTGCTTAACTGTCACACGTTCTTTCTGAGCTGGCTAAATGTCGAGGGTGGAATAAATTATTACTCACATACTGTTATTTGTATAACTGTACTATTTGGATTGGGGACCAATATCCTCTTGTATTAGGTAGGCATCTGAATTTGAATCTGAATGATGGTCACTGTTCCAAAGAAGTCACAATGTTGATGTGTTGAAACATTTTTTTTAAATCAGTTGGATATGAAAGCTGCTTTGAAGATAAATGCAGCATGATTAAATTAAGTATTACTTACTGATATATATTTCTTGCATAAATTTGATTTTCTATTTACATTGCTTCCTGAAAATGCCATTGTTAATAGAGTTCTGACATCTTATTTCCCTTATTGCTGTCTCAGTAGCATTTTATTTCTGATGCTTTAATAACTCAGTGTAGACTGAAAGGATAAAACTGAGGGAATTGACTGAACTAATTAGACCCTGATTTGTCTGGCTGTCCAGTGCCTGACAAACGTGTCTTTGACATAAACAGAATAAAACATTTCTGCCATTAGCCACTTACAAATATCTATTTTGGCAGAGCTTTGAAACTATTTAATTCTCAGGGCATATTGTGCTGGGTAAGGAACCAATTCAGGATTTTTTCTTTTGCCATTGTGACTCCCCCTTCCTGTCTGTGTTGAAATAGAGTCATATTTAGTAGCTTCACAAAAACTCAAAAACAGTTAATGCACTTATCACCCTAACAAACTGAGTATTTCTGAAAAAGTGGAAATGTTCCCATTTCAATTTCTGGTTAATGGCACACTTGAGTATGGGATCTGAAATGTCAGTCTTTGTATTTTCAAACCTGTAGAAACTTGTATAAAGCTTATACATAAGAGCAATCAACTCTGATAGCAGTAGGCTAAATATCAGTTTCTGAAAATAAATTTTATATGAATCTATTCTCCAGACAATTTGACTTTTAAATGTTTAAAAATGTGACATCTTTATATAAGTGAATATAGATTGAGGCAGGAGCTATAAAAACTTGAAGTTTCCATGCATCACCTACTTTTCACTATCACCTGTTAAACAGCACAACTGGATACAATGTGGCTTTACTACTTTCCATTGCAATAATTTACTGCCCTTCTGACCTATAAACAGATAACCATTAGCATGACTTGATACTGTTAGATGTTTGGATACATTCTCAGGTGTAATTCACGGTTTTAAATATTGTATGTGTGAAAGGTTTTATAACCCAGCATTTGGAAGACGGCAGCATTACATTTCCTTGAGCAGTGTTCTGGGAGTAATGATTTGTCACTGCAGCCTTGTTACAGGGCTTCCTGAGCGAGCGTCTTCTCACCTCCTCCTGGGTTGCTGTATCCTTATGTAAGGACCATTGAAAAATTCATTAAGCACCTTCCCTTTTGTCATTGCTTTCTCCGAGGGTGACTTCACTGCAATCTGCATGCAGAAAGTTTTTGGTGACCTCAGTTATTGATTTACACTTATAACTTCATTGCAGTAAGGGGGGGTGGAATTTGGGAGTGAATGTAAGTGGCTCCTTGTCCTGCATCTGCTACTGATTCACTCTGTGACCTTTGGATAATTACTTCAGCTTTCTGTGCCTAAGCTCACTATTTGTACAGTGAGGTCAACAGTGCTTCCCACCAGCACTTGTAAAGCTTTTCAAGTTCTGTGCTTGAAAACCACAAGAACAAAGCACTGTCATGATTCATAATGGCATTACTGCCTTTGTACCAAAGTCCTCTATTGAAATAAGAACAGTTGGGCTGGGGTGAGAGTGGTGAATCAAGTCTGTCGTCCCTTTTCTATTTTTGAGATATAAAATAGGCATAAGAAGTGTTCTTGCAAAATGGCAAACCATTTAAATGCCAGCAGGGTTGTTAGACTCCTCGGGTTGCTGCTTTTGAGCCCGGCTTCTCATTTTGGTCCTAAATAAGGCCCAGAACACCAGGTGACACATGAGTTTTCACATCTAATTAAACTGAGGGTGCAGTAATGTGCCTGAACTATGCCTGTTCATGGAACCCACAGGATTGGCACCAGGTACTGGTGCTGGCTAGGCAGTGAGCTGATGACCAGTGAGCACTTGGTAAGGTTAATTTCATCATTGTTCCAGTCAGTTATTTAAAAACGTTAGGAGCAGGGGAAGTAGTCTTGAAGTATGTCAGCTGAAAGGGGTGTACCATTTGAAGAAGAATGCGTGGAAGGATCTTGAGTGACTAGCTAAAGACTGTATGTTAGTGAGAACTGAGATGCGTAATCCTTATTTCTTTAATGAACTTAGTTTTTGAAGCTTGTTTTGGGACATGATTGAGAAGAGGGCTCACAGTAGTCAACAAATACTTTACTTGGGAAGCCAACATAGATTAAGAATGATTGAAGATAATCAGAAGACTTCAGACATTTACGTAATGTTTACCTAAAGCACGCGCTGTTACTTGTTTGTTACAGAAGTTATTGCCTGGAGATTAACAGTAGGTGGGCGAAATGGGAATATAAGACCAGAATGAGAAAAAGACAAGGGCAGAAACAGGGAGATGACGTAGCCGTGCTCTGTCAATACTTGTGAACTATGATAATGCTATCTCAGTAGATACTCCCAGAAGAAGAATTCGTCCGGGTTATTGTTTCTTGGGAGGGTAATCTTCTGAGATAGACATTGTGAAGAATATCTGAAAGCGCATGGTAAGAGGGCTTTGTGGCTATCCAGAGTTGATATTTCTCTCAAACTTGGAAGACACTCTGTCATTTATAAGTAAGGGTAGGTATGTGCCTTTGCTACACAGCAGGTGTCTTCAGTTTGCCAAGTTCAGCTGCCCATCAAAGATGAGATCATTTAATTAAAAAAAGGCTTTTATGCTTTTGTGGTAAGCTGTAGAGAGAATGTGGGTAGGGAATAAAATGATTGGAGGAACAGTAGAAAGTATGCAGCACAGGTCAATGAGAGGTCCTCTGTAATGACAATAATTGTTGGAAACATTTTAAAATACACTTAATCAGTATTGGGATTATAAAGATTTAATATCTGACAGGCAGAGATTTCTACATAGCCATGATTAGAAAGCTTGTTTAGGCAGTGGAAGATCTCTGCTGAACTAGTGAAGATTGAGTTAGGGTCTGACTGTGGCCCAATTTTATATCTTTAAGATTTTGGAGGCATGTTGGGATTTGGTGTTGCAGTTATGCTGCGTTACTGAATTGAAATTAGTTTTTCATACATCAGAAGCAAGTACTGCACACTTGTAGTTTTACTGAAATATTAATAGAAAAAAGGCCTTTCATTCCTCAAATGCTCTTAAAATGTTCTTTCTAACAAGATAATAACTGTAACCTAACAATTTTATATGCATAACCTTTTGTAGGCCATGCAGCATGTGCAAGCAGAAATGGCAGGTTGTAAAAAATTAGTGTGGTTGTTTGTATTGTGTTAGTGTTTAGAAGCTCAAGCTCCATTCTTTTAGGTATAGCATGAATATTAAAGGAAGATACAGATTTCTGGCCCATGCTGCAATTTTGCAGAAGCACAGCTTGATGCTCACACCTGTGCATGGGCTCTTTACTGGGCAGTCTGGTGATGTTCTGGGCAACAGGGTCCTGAGCCTGGAAATACATACTGACAGCCAAGGGAGCTGTCAGGTGTTGTGAACTGCTGTAATAAACTAGAAACAGAATTCAGATTTTCTGCTTTATATGTGTCACCGCAGAGGTGCGGGAAAATGGAGGGGCCACAGTCATCAATCATGGAGTCATTTAGGCAGGTGCTGCACATGTAAATAAAACAGAGTTCCTGTTCCTGTTCAGTTTATGGTTTGGGGTGCAAGCAACAGAGAAATGAAAGAAAAATATGTAGTGGTGATAGCAGAGATGGAAAGACAAGGATGTCCATGCAGCATATTGCCCTGTGCTTGCTGGGAGTGCAGGGGTGCTCTGTGCCTGCCTCGTTGTTATTTTCCAGCAGTAGTAACCAGCAGTTGTTGTTAGCCCTAGTGGGGCCTGCTATTCTGATTACAATCTTGCTTTTTTCCCCCTCAGCTTGGATTCCCATGTAATTTTAGCGATATTCTTATGGAGAACTGTTAGAGCAAGATAGGAAGCAAATGTTTTATGGCAGCTCAAATTTGTGCTGGAAAATGGCTTAAAGCATTCTCTTTTAACCTGAGCACTTAGTACAATATTTGTGGCAATCAAGAATGCAGGAAATGAGGATGCTTTGTAGCAGAGTTAATGAAGAAGATTTCAGTGTGTGCAAACCCTTGGCTGCAGTTACGCTAGTGCTCAGAAGGTGCTTATTTTCCTGTCTTTCAGTAAGTCCTTCCCTGCTCAGGCAGTCTTGCAGGAGCATTTTCCGTATGTGTCAGATGAGGCACGGAGGAGAGGGCCTGTGGGAGATCACATGCTGGGTCACCAGTGAAGAAACAGGATCTTTATTTGTTGTTTGTTATCAGAAATGGATTACTTGAGAGCATGGTTGTGCCCTGCTTTGGTCAGGTACCCCCCGAACGGGCTGATATGTTGTACCACATAGTGGTATTAGCTCAGCTCCCAGAAGCAGTAGAGCTGCATCAGTAATTAGTTCTTCTCAGCAAGCTTAATTAGCAGGCTCAAGCAGATACTGCACTGACATGGATACTTAACTTCTGGTTCCCGAGCCAGCTTAAGTATGCGTGCAGGAGCCAAGCACTGTGCAGTGTGAACTTAAAGTTTTGCCATCTTTGCTTTATTTCATTTACAAAACAGACCTTAAATCTCCTTTTAAACTTCTTTCCTCAAACTTTTGCTACAGCCAGTGCATTTAGAGATCCTTTTTATCTCTGTGAATAAGGCATAAGTATTGCTTTAAACAAGGCCCACATATGTCTGATTAGAGAATATTCTTTTTTGATTAAAATCCATTGGTTAATTATTCAAACAGTTTTTTTGTTGCTTTTATTATTGTTTTTTAAATCAAATCCCATTTCAGTCATCTTTTTAGGCAGGAGATGATATATATAAAATGATCTTAGTGTTTATTTGAACATCCAAATGCAATAAATCTGCTCAGTATTTCAATAGCATGCTTATTAATAGAACACATTATTCTGTTCAATATTGCATTGTCTTTAAAATTTAGCAGAGCATTAGTAGTAATGAAACTAGCTTAAATCAATATATCCCTGTTACGAGCCCATCTATGTGAGGAAGAAAATTCAAAAATTTGCCTGTAGCACAATAACTAGGTGATAGTTGCACAAAGAAATCTAAAAGGAAGACTTTCAGCTAACTTTTAGCTTCTAATTTAGAATGTGTGCAGATCACGATGTATTATAATTTATTTTAATATAAATTCTTTCAGAACTAAAAAAAAATCCTTAGAAAATACTCCGATTGCTTAGAATTAAATTTTGGTCTCACTGTCAATAATGAAAATGCTCCAACTCACTGGAGTAGGCTTTATAACTACACCACATGCAACGACTAAATTGAGTATTGTGAATACAGTCCAGAAAATATCACAGATATTTTCCTATTCAGTTGCAGAAATTGTGTGAAAAAACAAGTGCGCAAAGAAAAACTAAAATTAGATTTAACATTCTCAGCTTGGCAATCGCACGCTTCCATTAAATGTATGGGCCAGAATTTTTATACTTAGATGTCTAAAATTAAACCCCCGAATAAAAGACCTGATTGTAGAAAGTGCTTAAGCACAGTGTTTGTAAAGAGATGCATGCCCTAGTTCTGATAGTTTAATTTTAGTTTCCTTGGTGGGTTACTGTCACTTCATTTAACTCAGTGTTGCCGTAGAGCAATGTCTCGTTCTCTTGACTTAAGCTGGTTGAGTTGGATGGCAGTGAGTGCAGGGATGTGCCCTGGCAGCACAGCGACTCAGGTGGGTGGAACTGTCTCACCACAGAGTATTTACAGGTAAGGGAGCAGAGGAGAAGACCACTGAGAGTCAGACCATTCGTTCCTTCTAGGAAATTCTTTAAATGTGAAGTAACCCACTGTTGCTGTGGGGAAAAGCTGCCTGGTTTCCACTTATGAGAACCAGACTAACATTCTACACAAGCTGATTCTCCAGTTTCTAAAAGGCAGTCTGGGGTTCCATCTCAGTAGTGTGTTTGCTAAGAAAGCTGCCACATTGAACACTCGGTGGCTTTTAATGTGTTTTTTGTTCTGTATTGCCTACAATTTTTTTCATTGATTTCAGCTTGCTTAAATCCTCCAGAAATAGCCATTACCCTCCAAAAATCAGATCAAAACAAAATAAACCACACCAAAAACCCCAATAAAAACTTCCAAAAACTCTCTCCCAAAACTTCGGGGATACTGTAGAGGAAGCAGTTTGCTCCTCTTCTCTATCATCCTCCACCCATGAAGCTGAAGGTTTTCAGCAAACTTTGCCTCCCTGTGCTTTCATGAGATAGGTAAGTAGTAGAGTGTTGCAGATGGGTATCTTGAGTCATGGATGGGTTGAGTGATTTACTGTTGAGATGTCAGTGGAAGAGACAGATGAGTGACAGCATTCCTGCTCATGAACTTGCTAGCTCTTTCCCCTTCTTAAGATGTTGAAATGTAATGAAACTTAAACATTTTTAAACAACTTCCAGATTAAATTTTAATAGGAATGAAAAATGAACAATATTCTTACAAGTAAGAAATGGTCTTCATTATTTTTTAAAGTCCGTATCATAAGGAACAGCACCATTAATAAGAGCCTTGAGTTTTTTTATATTATGTACACTGTTCAGATAGAAATTTAACAGGGAATTTTAATGAAATGATGGCAGAAATCACATTTTTATTACATCCCTTTGCAGAATATTTCCTGCGAGACCAAGATAGAGAGAGGCCAAAATTAATGGCTTTTCATAGGAACTGAGTGATAAGTTATGGAAAGCTTATAGAGATAATAATTTTAGGCTGCTGTTTGGATAGCTAAACAGCCTTATGGAGAATTGCTGCTTAATAGACATATCATGGGAATTAAAGACATTTGGATGTTAATTTGTATACTTATTTTTGGTATAGGACCACAAAGAGAAATTCATTTTACAGATAGGTTGCCTGCTGCTCTGTAGAGAGAGGGGAAGAATTCACTTATCGGATAGTTCCTGTCACTCGACCACTTGAGAGAACATGGAAAGTTGTCAGGGGGCTGCCTCTCTTTCCCTTTTTCTCCCCTCTTGTGGTTTTTAGTCTGAACATAAGAGAGCACGATAAGATCTTGCCATGGTTTTGTTCTCATTAAAAATTAAAGAAATTGTTATTTTGGGAAATGAGAGTTATGTTTAGGGAAAATAAGCACCAAAAATATTTATGAAAATCTAAGCAATCTAGCATATTATGTTGACTTAGAGTCGAGCTTGTATTGCCCACTTGGCAAATATATTTTACCATATTGCTGTACAACTATAATAATAAATGAACATATACTAAAGCCCCCATCTACTATGGCAACTGGCGTTTTAAAAGCACTTCACGTGCTCAGTTTCCTGTGTTTTAAATGCAGATGTTCATCCAAGTTTTAATACCAATGGGAGGCCCTGTTCAAAACCTGCATTAGAGTGAAGCACAAGGTGGCAATAAACTTAATTCGGGCTTTTATCTTTCTTGGTTCCACCTCAAAGCTTTTAAATATTGCAGTTCTGAAGTGCGAATTTCTTTTGTGTTAGTCATTTCTGCGAACACCTGCGAGCGGCTGGGTTTAATTGGCCTACAGCTGGCACTGACTGTATGTGCAGGGGCTGGGGGAGGCACTCCTGATCGGCTGCCTTCACGGAGGGCATCATTATCTCCTCGCCTTCCTTTTCAGCTCCCTTTTTTTCTTTTTTTTTTTTTGTCTTATATGCAGGTTAGAAAGGTTTAGGGATTAGGGACCGAAAATAGAAGGGGCTCCAGTGAGATTTGATGGCTCCTGGATGAAGTAATTTCAGCAAATATATCTGCATGCATCAACACCTTATTGAACAAGTCAAGCGTGGGTTTGCTAATCTTGTTAGTCAATTTGCAATACTTCTGTGGCTTTCACAGAGGTGACAGTGCCAAGGGCCAGGGAGGCTGAAGTGCACAGCAGTGACAACAGAGTAGAAGGAGAGGGAGTAAAGATTTTAGGAGTCCCTTCTCCATGTCAGCTGTTAGAAGTGTAGTGGAAGGTGTCACCTTACATATGGCCAAAATAAAACGAGTATGAGTTTGTATATAGACATTTTTGGTGGGATGGCTTTGCTTTAGTCATAGATGGTCTCATTTTCATCGAGACTCTCTGGATCTCAGTAACTCAGTTTAAATTAGCAGACTTCTTGTTTCCCTGAGTGTCTTGTACATGGCCTTCAGCTTTGAAATAACTGTTGCTCTGCTTGTAGTTGATTTTTTAAGTTGATTTGCAGAATTAGGTACTGGCATGACAAATCTTCTTATTTCATACAAGAAACTACTGCAGAGCGCTTGATTAAAAGGGAAAGGAAGTAAAAAGTTCTTTACCAGTTGCTGCTTTGTAACAGATCAGTGCATTGTTCTCTACCTATAGGCTTCCCTGGGCTTTACAGATGAAGTTGAATTATATAATCTTCTATTGAAATGGAATGAGGGAAGGGAGAAATGCAGCCAGATCACTTGAACTAAGCCAAAATGTCCTAAAGGTCATATTTCCCAGTGCTAAGAAGGAAAAAATAGTCTTTATATGGAATATATTATTCACTACAGGAGCAAAACTGGAGTTTTGAATCTAAATTGGAAGCTGAATCTAAATTGAAAGCTGTGAACAGCCACAAGCCTATAAATACAGCTTTTGGATTATAATAGGCTTTGTAGTCTTTGTGTGTCCCTTACAATTTGTAATTTGGAGAAGGGTGTAGTTTGTGAATCTGGTGAGTTTACTGCATCCTTTTTGCCAGGTGTATTTCCATTAAGGATTCATTGTATGTAGCCTGTAAGGGCCCTTCATACCACTGCGTTGTGAATCCTCTATGCTTTGTAGCTTAATGGTCTTCTGCCAGGTGAGACTTGCTCTAGAACAAAAAGATCGCTTAAATGGGCATGAAAACTAAGGAAATGCCTGCTCACTTTCCTGTTAAAACAGCACATATATTACTCTAGCTAAATTTCTTCACTTACATGGGCCAGAGTCTTGTTGATGATTGACTTTGTTCCAGAAAAAGGCATGCAAGTATTATTTTTGAACAAATGGAGTTTCAAAAAATAAATGCACACTTGGTGCAAAGTGAATGCTGGAGAAATAAGGTCAATTAATAAACTCTCCCAGCTTTAATCCTTGCTTTTTTTCCTTGCTGCTGCTTTTCTGGGATCTCACTCCTACTCTTTATGTCTAGCTTGTTGCTTCCGTTTAAAATATTTTTCAGTGCAGATGGGAACTTTAGGGAAATATCATGGTACAGAGAGAACCACTGCTTAGCAGAAAAGTGATGCACACTGGAAAGAAAGAAAGGGCGACTACAGGCTGAGTCTGTGTGGGTTACTCTGCTCAAATACATGGACACTATTGGTGAGATAATTTAGGTTGGGGAGAGCTGAGTACAGGGATTTTTTTCTATCTGACTTCAGTATAATGTCTTTCATCCTTCAAGGTTTCCATTAAACACAGTCAGTGTGACTGACTGCATGCCCAAGAAAGTGTAGCAGCACCCTGTAACTTCAATACAACTTGTTCAAGTTTCCTATTTGTGTTACCCAATTGTGTTTAATTGGAATACATTAATATAGCAGACACCTTGCCTTCGTCTAACCAGATTTAGGACTGAGAATGAGTAGAAAGGTCTTATCTTAATGAAAATGAATTTTCTTCTGTCTGAACAATAATGCAATAAAATGATCAACCTTCTTTTTTTAAGCTGTTAATTGCCTGCATGTGTAATGCTACCTAGCGACATTTTTAGCAGTGCCTGGCGAGGGCCCTGCTGTTGGTCAGAGATTTTCAGAGAGGGCTGAAAGATAACATTATTAGTAACAATTAAGACAAATGTTTCTTTTGTGGCTTGAAGAAGGCTCATTTAGCAAAATCTCTCAAAGGCAAGGCACTGAGCATTTGCAAGGCTTTATTTATTTTGTAGGAGAGTAAATTGTTTGAGGGAAGGGAGGAACTGAAGTGTGCATTAGACCCAGCATAGCAGCAGTCAAAGGCATTCCAGTCATGGCACCAGTGCAGGCCTAAGTGCAGAGCAGTGGGATTTCATGTACAGTAAAGGGTGAGAAACAGCTACCTCGAATATTCTTCTTACAGTAACTGAATGCTTTAGTTCCTGAATTAATTAATCAAAGGCCCTAGACTGCAATGTCATTATGAATAGTCAGAACATTTTCAGCTTGGTGTTTGGCTCATCAGTCTGGCAGACACTGAACTCTGTCAATCCCTATTGAAGTTGTGCCAATCTTCTCAGATGAAGCTGATTGATGTGAGCCCTTTCCTCACCATTCATTTGGACAGCCAGACTGTGTGTGACTAAATTCTTGGCCATCACGGACATTCAGATGAATTCATTTTGATTAGTTCTAGTTGAGACTTTGGGGAAACATGAAGACTGAATTGCCGTTCTTTTCCTCCCTTGCCCTGTGTCATTCTCCAGCTCTTCCCTAGTCCATCCACAACCGTTATGCTCATGCACGCGTGCAAGTGAATACACATGCACACATTTCTGTTGCTAGGCATTAATCCACGGGTCCAGGCAGAGTTCAAGAGCTTTTTTATACTAATTGTCTTTTACCAAACTACTTCTCTTCTCAGTACAACGCGATATTGGAAAATCGTGCTGTTTTCTCAGTTGCAGCATTTTAATGCTTGCTCTGTCTTCAGTGAGTTGCTTTGCTTTTTTTCTGCTATCTGGGACAAATTTAGTGTAAATTAAATGACCAGTTCATTTTTTTTTGCGCTCCATAGGCTGCAGCAAGTAATAAACAGCTTATGTAATCTCCTAATCATCAACTCAGCCAAAAAATGTCATAAAACTCTGCAGTATACAGCACCTCGCAATGATTTTTGTAGCCTGCAGAAACCATATATTATGAATATGGTTTGCTATGGGTTTTTTTATTTAAATTGTCATTATCCTCCATTTGCAGAAAAGAGAAAGACTTTCTTTTCTTATTAGATGTTACATTTAAAATCCATATTTATTGCCTTTCTCTGTGCTTGTTAATTCTGCTTGGAGATTGTTGCTTGCTTTCATCGCATTGGAAAAATGATGTAAATATCAGAAACATTAGGGACAAAGAACTTCTCTAGTCTTTCATTCTCTGCCCCCCTCCCACCTAGAGTGTTCTGGGCTTCTCTCAAATTTCCAGTGTTCCTTTGGTAATTCATCTTATCCTTGCATTCTCCATCTATGTGTGCAACCAAAATTTTCATCTTCAACTCCTTGCTCCCACTGTAGGATTTTTCTCCTTTCAGATCTTCTTTTAAACATTTTTGTCCAGCCTAAATAGCATGAAAGTTGGTATCCATTGCTTCCCATGGCAGGCTTCTTTTGCGGTTTGCCATCACAAGGCATTTTTGTAGCCCTTATTTCCCATTTCATCATTTCACACCCATTTTTAGTAACTTGTGTAACTGTTGCCTGTTATTTGGTATTAACCTGTTAGTGCATTATGTTTTTCTTTTTAAATGTTTGTCTTTTAACGGGATTACTAGTGTTATAAATTGCTCTCTGTATCTTAATACATCTTAATTTCTTTTTTAAATGGTAGTACTTTGAGAAAGTGTTATAAACAACATGCTGTGTTTCAGGCTCTGTGATATGAAATACAGTGTTGAGCATTTTCTTCTCAAACCCTTTTAGAGGTAATTTTTCAGTTTTCATGGTGCTGTCATTGATGCCAGCCGTATCTCAAATAGTCTTTCTTAGTGCAATGCATTGAAGAGAATTGATTTGAACAGAATGATAGATGCAGTCTAAAAGTTACTTTGGGGAAACTTTGTAGGGTGATCTTACAGTATCAGAAGTATTTGAAATAGGTTTGAGTGCTTTCACTTGTGAAGGAATACTGCCTTGAGATTCTTCTGAAGGACTTCCTCATTAGCTCTTGGAAGAGTCATTTGCTACTCCCTTGCTCCCTACTCTCCTCTGCCTTGGGAAACAGGCCCTCTTAATTCTGTTCTGTGCAGTTTTCAGTTATATCTGTAGCTTACTTTACATATTTAAATATATGTTCAGATAAAGTGATTTGACATGGGCTTGAACTAATACTGCTGATGCTGAGTGTTCTTGACTCTTTGAAATTGTTGAAAGGTGGGTGCACTCAGCTCCTCAGCACCTTTCCGAACTACTACGGTGCTCAAATGTCAGAAGTGTCTTTTCTATGGGCAGCAGAAACTGCCTTCTGGTGAACCTTCTTCTTTCTTTATAATTCGAGCTAAGCAATTGCTCAGTGCCATTTGATGAAATTGTAGTGAATTATGTATTTTCAGGCCCAGCCATTTCATGAAGGAAAACAATCTTTTAAGGTGAGCTGATAGGAGCCTGAGATGCAGTACAACATAGCTGGGATTCATCCAAGAGAGGTAAATGCAACACACGTTGAGGAGGAAGTGTTATGGGAATGTTTCTGAAAAGGAATTGCAAATTCCTGCCTAATGCAAAGAGAGAGGAGAGAATCCTGGCTCTCCTTTTGTGGTGCTGTAGATACTAGCAGAGAAATCCACATACAGGTTTATGGATCATCATTGCCTGTGCTGCTATTGCTAAGTACCTTAATAGAACAGTGTTTGTGAAAGGATACAAGTTTAAATGCTTTAGTAAACTACAGAAAGATTTAAAAGGGGGAAAACGTGGGTGTTCTAACTACCTACAGCTTTGGCACCCTGTCTGCTTGTTTAATTACTATAACACATTTGACACAGTTGAAAACTTTTGAGTTAAAATCTTTGTGTGTATTTTATATAGAATTATGTCTTTTATATTTTCTCCTCTGGATTGATCAGTCATTTTTATTTAGGCTTTATTGCTGTAATACAGCTGTTGGTTATTTTTCTTTTTAATGCTTAGCCCTTGCCCAAGGTGCTTTAAGGGGAGGAGGAGTAGATCAAAATAATAATTTTTCTTCTCCTAACATTAAGATAGGAGTTTTTAAATGACTCAAGCCAATTCATTGCAGAGTAGATTCATTGCGGATACACTCAAAATCTATCGGATTGATTGACGATGCTGTTCTATCGACATGTCTGTTCCAAAAGAGAATGTGGGATAATAGGTTGAAGATTTGATGAATACCATTTTGTTTAGAGAAAATTATATTTTGGTGCATTTAGTATATTTGTAATGTAGGAAAGACTTTGAAAGTTACCTTCGAAAAGTGTCTCTAGAAAGGCTTCCACTGCTGATATCAAGCCTTGTGGCAACGGAGGGTTCTGGCATTGCTCCAGTTCCAGGGAGATCCCACTGCTGGAAAAACACAAGCAAAATACATTACTATGGGTTTTGTAGACTGAAGGTTTAAAAAACCCCAACAAACAAATCCCAGAAATTTAGTTTGAACTTGACTTGTGTACAAGTTATATATGTTCCTTTCAAATATTGGTGAGTTAAAATTGTCGTAATGAAAATGTTTATCGTTTTCTAGATCTCACTTTTATAAGTGAGCAGCCTGGCTCGCTCATTGCCCTTGTGAAGTGGATACTTCTTTTCAAATTCTTCCAATTTATGTAATTATTTTTGTGGGTTTTATGAAATAAGACATTTTAAAAATAGTGGAATTTGTGAAACCACATGGTACAATTCCTAACAATGCATGTGAACTCCTAAGATTCGCAGGGAAATAAGCTAATACATTCCTCTTACCGTTGTTTCATTGAATCGATGCTTCCATCTTTACTTTGGAGGTAAAAAGAGTATTAGATTGCATGTTGAAAGTTCTTTTTCATCTTTTCCACATTAGTTTTACTTTCTGAAGCATGACATCCCCAAGTTTAAATCTGAATTTAGAGCAGAGTCATATTCTGAGTGAAGCAAGTAAGACACAGAGGAAGGAAAAGGTTTATTTCCAATTCTGTCTTCTTTATGGTTTATGTATGGCGGAAATGAAAGGCTTCTCCCAAATGAGTTCTGCATGAGATGTTTGTTTCAAGTGTTTTTTGACACAGCTTGCTGATTTCATGATTAAGCTTTCTATCCCACAAGTCTGTGGCTTAGCATTCCAGACAGCTGTGTTAAATTGTCTCCAGGCTTTCCCTTCTATGTTGAGGGGAGGAGGAATAAGGACCAACAGTTGTTGGCCCTTTCTTGGCCATCTCTTGGGCTGCTTCTACTGTAGCTTTAATTTGAAGAGTCCCTAAGCTGTGGCTTACTCCAGCATTCACACCTTGGTCACTGCTCAGCCTGGGGTGGGAAAAAGAAAGCCATGGAAGAAGTGAGGTTGTGTTAGCAAGCGGAGAGCAAGACTCTTGCCCTATTTCTCATGCACCTTCAATATGCATTCAGTAATAGCTGTGGCTTTGTCTCTGCTCCATGTGCAATGGGAGAACGGAGATTTCAGGATGAAATAGGGCTCTCCAGGAGAGAACAGCATCAAAGCATTATTTGGTCCTGGTGCAACCCTTCCAGCAATTATTATAACCTCATATATTTTCCTCTCAGCTGTGATATGGGGACTGCAGTTTTCTGTGCTGAAAGAAATTATGACTATTACTTTGATTATCCTACTTGGGTAATGCCATGACTACTGTACACGCAGGTCCCAATTTCTTTTTGAGTTGGAGAATTGAATTCAGAGGTTGATATTGATGCAGTTGAACACCTACAAATTTCTGTACGAAATATGAGACTCTTAGAGTTCTAGTTAGTTGCTTTTGATGAATTGAAATAAATTCATATTCTCTTATTAAAAGCCCAGAGAAGAAACCGAAATCCAACTCTGTATGCATGATTCTTTTTAAAAATGAAGGCTGAGAAAATCCCAATTGATACATATAAGACATAGCTTTCTAATTTATTGCTCAAGCATATGCAAAAAAGGCATTAATTTTCAGTAATATAAAATTCTCGATATGTAGTGCCTGGAGCTATGGTTTTGAACCTAAATTGCATGTATTTACTAAGCCATATAGCTCTGCAATGTGGAAAATGGAAGTGCATTTCAAATGTGTGCAGGGATTGCTATTACTGAAACCAGTTGCAGTTCATAAGTGAGAAAAATAAAGCTTCAGATGGCAGATGAAGAGACACCTTTATTGACTCCATATGCTTGACTGCATGAGGTGCGTTCCTGAAAATGGGAAGCAAGTGCCATATTTTAAGGAATTTCAGAAGTCAAGCATCAAGGGGTAATAGAGTTGACCTCTAATTTCAGAAATCACAGGCTAACGTTTGAGAACATTTCACTTCCAAACTTTATTTAAAGCTCTGCTTAGCACTCAGTTTTATGACAGTAAGGATTTTTGGCTGGGAGGCACATCAGTTATACTGTTACCTACCAGAGTTTTTCACTTTAACAGCAGACACCAATGGCCTGTAGGAATGAAATGCTGCTACTTACAGACTATGCAGAGGTGTGGCTGGACTGGCCTTCAGTCCTTAGTTTCAAATGCATGGTTTTGCATCCTCTTTTCTTTTTGCCTTGAACAAAGTACACTGTACTTGTTTGATTTATTTCTAAGAGGAGATTTTTTTCATTCTGAAAGGCTTGTTGCCTCCTTGTTGTTAAAATATTTTAACTGGCATTTTTCTGTCTGCCGCTTCCTAGAGTGCCTATTATCCATTGCTGCCATATGTTATCTAAAGGCTGAGTCTTGGAATTCTCAGTAGGCAGTTCTCAGCACGAGTGCTGCTCACCTTACAAAGGTGTTATGGAAATACAGGGTTTGGATGTGTATTTAGTGTAGAATTGATTCCACCCTGTGTTCCCTCCACCTAGAAGTAAAGATTCAATATGAACACAGTGTTGCTCTTTCCAAGATGATTGAACTTTCACTTTAAGTACAGGTGTGTAAATTTTTAGAAAAGTACCAGTTTTCCCATTAGATGAAGCTTCAGTACAGGTAAGGTAAAACTATGACTTCCCCTGCCCTTAACTTGACCATGTTCTTGAATGTCTGCTTCTTTTGGTATGAATAGAAAAAGTTTTGTCAGCATAGTGACTGCCACCAGTAAGATACAGGAACACAGTGAAACATCCCTTTGCATGTTCCAAGTGATTATTAGTGTAACAAACTACCCGTCATCCTTTATGAAAAATGAAGGGAGGAATTTAAATGTATTTTCTGTAAAGCAATTTTCTTTGAGTTATTCATAAATATCCATATCTGCTTTCTGAATATAGAATTTGAGCCTTATTAATACATAATACATAAATTTGTACAGGAGCAAAAGATGCTTTTACCATCTGGACTCTTAAAGCGACAGGTTTAAAGATGATCAGAAATATTGTGGATGAATATAGCTTCTATTTAAAAAAATACAGGATAGGTATAAAAGCAAATGTGAGACAAGATTTCTAGGTAGGCTTATTATTTTCTGTTAAACTAGACTGATAAGCCTGGGAAAATTAATAAGCTTCTGGGCAGTCAAACTTCTTTTGATAACTAAAACAGAAACAGCAGATTTCAAAGTTAAATACAACTTGAGAGCAATTAACAGTTTGTTTAAAGTCTAGTTAGGATAGTTAGAGGTTTGTCCATCAAGTGTAAAATCCTAAGTGATCTCAGAGTTTTTAAGCAACTCCTTTACTAGAAGTCATGGTCACATTTCATATATACTGCTTAGGTATTTTCAAGTGCTATTGTCTTGTGCAGATACCCAGACTATTCTGTGATTTTAGCAGTCTGCTTTTGTGCTTGATAGTGCCCAGAAGCTGGAATGCTGTTTAAAGTCCTGCTTGTACTCATTTCAGATTTGGATGAAAGAGGGAGTTAGTTCTAAAATACAAAGTGATTGGTGGCAACGTCAAAAAGTTTTTTCTACTGAATTAACTCCTTTGTCAAATGGCACTTTTATTTACAGGCAGGCCATGGCATTTTTATTTACAGGCAGGCTATTTGGACAATTCAAATGGACTTGAAACAGTCCTTATACTTCAGCACCACAGATCAGAGATTGGAAGAGAAGAGGAGAGAAGGCACAGTTTTCATGCTAAGGTTCCTACCCTGCTCTGCTGCTGAGGAAATGAGCTGCCACATCTGCTGTGCTGTGACAAGATCTGGACAGGATACGTCCAGAAGACTGTGTGGGAATAGAATACAGGCAGATGATGGAATTGTTTGAGCTGTAGGCTATCTGTGCTGTCACATTTAATGGCATACATTCAGCACCATCACAAGCAATAGTGAGGCAAAACACAAGTATGTGAAGTAGTGCTTTTTTTTTTTTTCCCTTTTCAGAAATGAATTTCTTGTATTTTTTAATTAGACTGGTGCAGAAACACTGATTTCCTTGATAAGGGTATAGCAGCAGTGCCAAGAACATGGCAATTTGAGCATTTTTCAGTTTAGCACTGCTTACCCAGACCTGAATAAAAGAAGAAACTCAAAATGAAAGCAGGATTATTCCTGGTAGATGTTTTTGCAGCAACCTTACAAAGTGAGCAGTATCAGTGTAGCTGATTGGATTTCTCTTTACATATAAAGTTACTGTTGTTTTGGATCTGGATTGCAGTTTTGATTTAATTTTTTTTCCCAGTGACTTTATATTGGCATTGAGATTGATTCTAGCTATCAATTTCAGAGAGATTAATTTATGAATGATTTTTTAAGATATAAAAATTGTTCATAATTATTTTAACTCCTTGGAACAGGTAAACCAGAATAGCCCTTCTGCAGCAGCCCTCGGTTGGACTGCAACTGGAGCTATGGGTTTTCTGTTCGTGCAGAATTTGTGCCACTTCAGCTCTGAATTTTATAATACCTAATGTCTTCAGCAACCTGTTTGTGACTGAGATTCAGAGAGGTCCTGTGTATTCTTTGACCTCAGTGTCTTCATCTATAGAGCAAGGAGAAGAGTGCTTAGTTACTGCCAGGAATATATAAATACCTCTAAAGGTTACAAGTTCTCTCAAAGTGCCTTGTATTTCTGCTGATTTCATGTTAAGTGGAAAACTGTGTATATGTATAGTGGGGGCAGTGGGGGAAGTTCAATCATCAGATGTCAAGTTTTGTTTTATTTTTGTAATGATTTGTGCAGTTGTTAATCGGCAGCTGACTCCTCAGAGGGAACTTCAGGGAGATCATGTATTTAGAAACAATCTGGCTTCTAGTATTTTTCTCACCATTGTAGTTTTCTCCCTTTGTTCTTTTGTTCTCTATTATGAAGGACATTTGCATGAAAACAAGATTTTTGTTTCTTAAGAGTTCAACTGCTCCTGCTGCTTATTCCCCACCTGGCCATAATCTTCCATTTGTGACATCTCAATTGGTGGCTGTGCAAATGATTATGATGTCAAAGACAGGATTATGACTTCAGGTGAGAAACAAACAGCAGGAACCGGTGAACTCAGGAGAAATAGACCTCTAGATTTTTCTCTAACCATTTTTATGCTAAAAGCACTAGGAAAATGCAGACAATAGATTATGTATGCATATATAAAATAACTGATGTATAAGCAAATTGTATCATACCAGTGAGTAAAATGACAAATCTATTCTTTAAATTGCTTCAACTGTTCTTGTTCTCTAGTTTCATCTACAGAAAATTGCAATAGTATCCAATAGAATAGTATCCAAAGGCAGTGTGATTAGGACATACTTATTTGGTTTTCCCAGGTTGCAGCTCTTGTGAGAAACTTGTTTTGTTGTAGCATGATGTCCTTAATTTGATAATAATAAGGTTTGATGAAAAATGTAGAATCAGATCCAAACTGTGGTCTATTAATGACTTAACCAGGGTCCCTGGTCACAATGTGGTTTTGGACCAGATCAAGTTGATACAGTGGGAGGTTCTTGAATTTGTCTGAGTTCTTATGCTTGTTTTTTTTCCCTCCTATTTAATATTGCATTTACTTTATGTTCTTGAGGAACCCCACTCCCCCAAAAACTAACTCCCTGGAGGATTTTTGCATAGTATCTCCTTTTGAAAGTTTTTATCTGCAGTTTGAAGTCCTATGACAGTAAATGGCATGTATGGCTCTGCAGTCGTTTGCCCGTGTGCATGGGGGCAGTGGGAGGGAGATATTTGCTATAAAAGCTTTGCAAGTATAAGAATTACAATGCAAGGAGGGTGTGTGTGTGTGTGCATGTGTTACAATACCTGTAAATATAAGTAATACTTGAGATTATCTCTTCAGTAAGTTAGTGGTGGGTTCTGAAGGGCTTGCTCCACAGAAATTTTCTCCAGGGAATTAGCTCGTATGGTTCTGCTGTTGGAGTTGTTACAGTCAGGGTTGCCACTTCTGCTAGCTAATGCTAAGGTCATCACATTGGCAATTTTTGGTTAGGAAAAGTTTCTCCTTCTGCATTATTTCAAGAGTGCCTGCTTATAGGTGCATTCTATTTTTCTTTTGAGGTATTTGGCCCTTTTTCTGATGTAGTTTGTGAAATGAAATGCAAGAAACTGTGTTATCCTATAAGCACTTACTGTCCTGTCTCAGGATGACTGGGTGAAAATAGAAGGGAAGAGAGGAGTTAATCACAGAAATAAAGACATGGAAAATCATCAAATCCACAGTTACGGTATTTGAAATACTCCCAGCTTCACAGAAAGCATGGGGAGTGTTTTTGTTGGTTTTTTTTTCCACACAGAATTGAAGTAGTTATCTTCAGGAAACCAGTAATTAAAATTAGCAAGTTTGTAACATTTTTATTGCAGGCAATTCTAGTGGTGAGATTAACATTAGATAATCTTATCATGAAATAACCAGGCACCCTGTGATGATCTGACACATGAGAGGCTGCACAGAGCTTCTGGTCCCCCAAGGGCTATGATTGTTTTATGGTTTTATCTTATGATAACTGTGCTTTGGTTTTGCCCTTTTCTGAGAGTTTCTTACGGTACACATTCCCTCCCACCCCCCTGTAAACTTGTAATTTAACACTACTCTAGGAAATGGCAAATCAGCATGAAACTATTAATCTTATCTCGTATCATGAGACAGACACTGATCCAAGAGATCTGATTACTTTGCTTCTGGTCATTATCCAGACTGAAAGCTGGGCTTGGGCATTTGTATCATCAACAGTTCTGCCATCAGAAAGCAAAAGATTTCAAAAACAAGGGGAAATTCTATAATCAATCCAGTTTAACATTTCATGCCAAAAATACAGTGTGGGACCAAACTCCTTTTACTTATCACTTAGTGATCTGCTGCGGTATTAAAACCCTCATTTCTGCCCTGTGTCTACAGCTTCTTTTCCTGGGCATTTAAAGCATAATAAAGGACTTGAATGTCAGGCATGAAGACTTCAAATAATCTGTAGTGATTTTAATGAGTTCAGTCACAATTGCCACAGGTTTGTCGTGCTTCGTAAGTATTTCTGAGATGGAGCTTGCAGTCAGACTCTCTGCTGCCAAGTTGCTTTTTGGTCTTTTTGAGAAGGACAGAAACTGGCTCCTGTTCAGTCCTGCAGAACCGAGTCTGTTTTAGCTTGAACTGCTCTGGAAATAGCCAGCTGTATCCCCTCCTCTCCAATGAATATACTATGAACAAGAAATTCAGTTTTAATTTGTATTACAGTTCAGCTAATTAAAGAAAACTCATTTTAAATACCTGACTGAACCAATGTGATTTGGGCTTCTTCTTTACTCTTTTCCCTTCTTCCTTTTTTCCCCCCTCCCACTCAGTTCTTCTGAATACTTGTGACTTCATGTCTTCTCCCCCATCAAGTTTGTGACACTTCAAAAGACGTACTTATTTAATATGTAACTATGAGGGAGGCTCAATCTCTTTTTTTTTTACTTCTCCAGTAGGATAGTTCTTTCTGCTCTACAACAATATTTGGAATTTTTTTTTCTTTCTTTTTTTTTTTTTTTTTTAAACTATTTACAAATCCCAAGGGACTTTACAGATATGAAAACATGTGGTGAGAATTTTTTCTCTGCTCAACTGGATGGTTCAAATTCTGTTCCTGGAGGGAGTGAATTTTACTGTTGACCTAATTCTGCTCCTGTTAAAGTTGGCACTGAGTAGTTTTAGAGATTTTCAGCCTCAAAGCGTTACTATTCTTTGTTGAATCCAGACTTTAAGGAGGAGAGCTGAAGTGCAGCTCTTTCAGATGGAATAAGAAAGGCTTAAGCCTGGTAATCAGAATACATTTATTAACTAACTCTATCCAAAGAAGTGGCCTGGGAACCCAGATAGAGGGTTCAACTTTGCATTAGAATTTTGTCAGAACTTCAAAAATTTATACCTTTTGGCATCGTGGCCTGTCTCTGCTTTCTGCATCGTGGGCTGTTTCTGCTTTCAGCATTTGTGCACACTTACCGTACAGATTGAGTTCACAAAGTGGGGAAGGATAAACCAGATCAAAGGTAAAATATAAAAACACAAACTTCTATGGTTTACCCAGGGAAAAAAAAAGTCCCCTCAAAAAGTGGTTCCCTACCTGAGAATAATTAAGGTCAAATTTTGGTTGTCTTATATTTGCTACATTAATTGCTATCATGTGGGGAAGAGGTTTTTGGTTTTTTTGTATGCATGTCTGTTAGGATACTGGTTGGAAATGGCACAAAAGAGGTATGGAGTGCCTGCTCATCACAACAGAACTCTTAAATTGGCACAGCACAACAAAATAATGGTTCTCTGTTGAAAGGAGGGTCCATATCTGCAGTTTGAAAAGACTGTGATGCAGGGGTTCACAGCTGGAAACTGTCCTTCCGTGTTCCTCTCCTACAGCTTGTAAGCAGGGCACAATGTTTTGCCAACTATTAATGTAAGACTGTGATCACATACTTAATTCTTTTGTGTAATTTTGTGTGCTTGTGACCAAGGCCCAGCTTTGTGCAAGGATGTCCTTTCCTCTGGCTCTTGAAATTGCTGAGACTTTGAGAGCTTTACGAAACTGAGCTCACTTTAATAAACCTGTGGGTGGGTTTTACTCGGTCTGTCTGTCCAGACTGCGGTGCCACAGAGTGAAAGCGACTGCCTCACAAAGTCACTGCTGCCCTGGAGTAGTGAAAGGCCTTTCAATTTATTCTTGGTCATGCCTTTTTAACTTAATGTTCTTCTTCACACAAGCTGGTAGTGATGGATGTCCATTCAGACAACCTAATGGCCTATGGTTACTATAGGAGAGCCTTTATATCAATATTCTGCAGCTGAGACCCATCAGGTTGGACTGTCAAACTGCTCTACAACACATCTAGCGCCATTTTATGCAAATAATGGCTGTGACAATATTGCTACACTTTATGGTGTTGAGCAGGACTGTAAAAAATCCATTTCCATAGGTCAAGAGGAAGTTGATCTTTGTAGCTTGATATATCAGAGGCCATTTCCCTCTGTCAGCGGTTGCTACCTCCAACAGTACTAAACCCACTTCAGAATGCCCTCAGCTCTTAAGGAGCCTCAGCCATACATGGAGTGTCTGCTGGGACATCCATTGTGGTGTTTCAAGTGTGGTGGGAATGTTGTGGAGTCACCATCTTCGTGGTGAGCTTCAAAAGGCAACAGCTGGCTTACCCCAGGAATGAGAGATTGCTATTTGCTCCATGCCTATTCCTTGATTCAGCTTTGCATGCAGTCTTTCATTAGTTAATTTATGTACCTGTTTGAGATACTGCAAGCCTGCCAAAGAGAAAACATTTAATCTCTCACTGAAATCACAGCCTGTATGCCAAGAGAACCTTGAATTTTTATGTTCAGCAAGCTGAGCTTTCCAGACTCCCATGAGATCATCTGCCTGTGTTGCTCAGAGGTCTCGGGGACTTGTGTCCAATGCAGACTGTCAGATTAGGTAACAGATTATGAGATATCATGCTTAGGTGGAACTTATTCAGGGCTGTATTTTGCACAGAACTTCCAGCTACCTATGTTCTTAGTCAAAAAAGTTCAAAGCCTTTTAATTTGTAGAATGCTTTTCTTACGTAACTGTAAATTAAGATGTTGACTTCTTGCTAAGGCAAGAGAATCTGACAAGAGCAGGAATATGAACTATGGGAAGACCGAAGAAGGAAGTGGAAGCATAATATATGTGTAATATCTGCCCATGATAGAGTTGTGCCACCATTCAGAAACGACTTAGGGTTCTAAGCAGTTTGGTGGCAACTTTGTATTTTGTACTTTGTACTTGTTCATTTTTCTCTCTGTTCCATTGTACCTTTTGGTGTGTTGGGAACACGCATGCTTTTTCAGTATTACTCTAAGATAGGAAATAGTCTGTGCTCCCAATTCTTTGGATTCCAGCAGGTTAGCTTGTAGTTTCTTCACTCCCTTATTTCAATGAGTTGTACTTAGAAATTTAGTCACCTTGGCATGACAGCAAATTTTGGCATGACAGCGAGTTTCTGGATGTCAGCTGCTCTGGGCTGACTGTTTTCTCTCTTAGCTTCATACCCAGTGAGAGAAACATAAGGACCCCTCTTGCATTTACTAGGGGTTAGCATGGGGTAAAACCACACAGGCTGGGATCTCAAAGCTCACAGCCTGTGTGGCTGGTGAGACTGTGAGCAGTCGGTTAGACAACTGCTATCTTATAATTTTTTTATGTACTTTTTTGAAATGTGGCGAGGTCAAGTACCATGGTTCTGACTTGATTCTTTTAGAAGACGCTCTTAATTTTCTGCTACCAAGACTATTTACCACGTAACTGTGTCTTGCACCAGCATTTGGCTGGTTAATGTAAAGCTCTATACCAGTGAGGCCCTGGTGCATTAGTCTTGTTCCACTCTTTGTTCTGAAGAACAGCATCATTACAAAATAAAAGAGTCCTTCTAAAAAGCTTTTATTTCTTGTGTGAAACTTCTTCTTTGACAAGATGAAGTGAGTCAGCCTGTCTTTAATGGGATTGCACTGAAATGTCTGCAACTCTTGTTGTCATTCCTTGGCATGATTGTTACTTGAGGGGCAGATTAGAGGTCAATCAGCCAGAGCCACGGGGGCGCCCACAGCTAGCCTCAGGATACTCCCTACAAATGTAAGATCAAAAGGGCAGGCATATGAAAATTACTGTTTACTTTTTATGAATTATTTCCCAGAGATGGGATCATTAGCAGAATCTAAATGCTGCCTAGCTCTTAGTGCAAGGACACTCCTGACAGACTGCACTCGCTTAGGCACACCTTTCCACTCTTAAAATCAAAAGATTTTCTGCTTTTGCTTGTGTGGGATTTCTTTATTATTTAAATAACTTTCTGGTTGTTTTGTGGGTTTTTTTTTGTTTTTTTTCTGTTTTTTTCTTCTTTTCCCCAGATCACTGTCCCTACTTCTGAACAGGCTTTTAATTCCTAGATGTCATCTATTCTTTTCTTTGTGCAGCAAAAGCATTTCAAAGCCTTCATCCATACGCCAGGGATGCTGCAGGAGATACCTGAAGGAAGTAAAACTTTTCTGTAATTTTTCAGAGTGAACAGTGGCTGTTACTTACAATTCATCCCTGGCCAGTAGGTACCAGAATTATCCCTACTGCAAATACAGGGGAAAGGTGATATTGGCTGTCATGGTGAGGTGCATGTTGGCAAACGCTGATTCAATGTCTACTTCTGCAGTAATCTTCACACATCAAACTCTGCACCTTCTTCTCCACATAAGTGTCTGGCTTCTGTTTGATCACAGTAATCAGGGCTATTTAGAAGGGTCACAGTATATTTGCCCTTTTGTCTTGTGTCTGGAGCTATGAAAGCATGACTTTGGTGCAAATGTTGATTGAATTCTAAAGAGACTGGCAGTAGCTGGGAACATGTATAGCCTGTGATATGCTAAACTTGCGATTCCAAGTGGAAAACTGTTTGCTTTTAAAAATAACTTTGAAAAAGTTACCTTGAAAAACCAAATACATGGTGGATATTGCTCTTTAATGAAAACCAATATGAACTTCCCTCTTATCGTCCAACATGTTACTACCCTTAATGTGAAATAATCAAATGCTGCCCAGTGTAGGAATGAAGCTAAATCTGGCTGCCAACCAAAATAAAATCCCTTATAGCTATTTTTGTATGTTCTTAAAATGTGTGTGGAGAGATTAGGCAGTTGTCTTTTTTCCCACTCTCTGCTATTTTTCTTAAAAAGTTTAAAAAGTTTAAAAAACCATGGAGAACTCTGTTGCAGCACCCTCCTATGATAAGGTCAGGGAGCAGAAAATCCAATGTTGTGTTCTTTATCTAAATCCTTATTCTTGCTAATCTGGCTAGACATTTTGGATAGGTGTGTTTTTACTTATTTGGCATGATGTTTTCTCAACATCATTTTTTTGGCATTTATCTTGACAGCAGTAGCTAGAGAACTTCTTTCTAGCATTAAAATGGATAAGCTGAGCATCTCCCTTTCTATCTTTTCCTCTTTGTGTTGGATAGATCTCAGGAAACTTTTTAATCCGTGCAAAGCAGTGAGCAAAGCAAATGTGTGTGCAGATGAGTGGGGTTTCTGAGTCCTCCAAGACAGGGGTCTACAAGTGACCATCTGGAGGATTGAGTCTAGGGTTTAGTTTAGCAGCCTTCAGAAAGCTGAGGCACAGGTACTATAAAAATAAGTCTATTGGTGCTAGGCAGAGTTTAGGCTTGTACCAAGCACACCCAATCTCGGAAGTTTTCTGCCATATGACTTGGACTTCTCAGGGTGGATCAGCAGTAGGTAGGGGGTCATGTTCACACGCTCGTGAGATTCGGAGCCAGGATGTGTCTGCTCTGTTCCTACAGACTTCACACTGAGGCAGAATCAAATATCTAATGGTGCTGTTCATCCTTTGTTGTTGATATCTTCTTGTTCTTCTTGTAGTCATCATGGAAAGCGATGGTTTTGAGATATTGCATCCATGCTTTGGAGGCTGTTATGTTCACTTTTTTTTTATGATGTGGTGCAGCCTTAAACCTCTCTGAAGTGTTATGTCTTGAAGCCAGTACCCAAATCCTGCTGGTTTTCTACATCACTGGTGTCTCCAGTACTGTTGGGACAGAAGAATGCTGGAAGTCTTTTTGCCACCCAAATGGTGAGGAATATGAGATACACCTGTCAACTGATAGCTGTTAAATTAACATTTCCATTTCCCTCTGTGTAGCCTTATCTTTATAGGCAGGTGTATCTGTGTTGGGAGAGGGGCTATTTTTGGCTCTACTGTAGGAGAGCCTGAAGGTAATGAGTTGTGCATAGTAAATCTTGCTTACTCCATAATTTCCACTACATTTCAAATTAAGGGCCTAAATTAGGGTTAGTGTCAGACTTGCTCTTTTGCTATGTCCTAATTTTGTTTTAAAAGCACATAGCTAAGGACTTTAATATGTTTTAGATTCAGGGCTTGTAAGTTATACTAAAATCCCTAAGGGAGGCAAAATAACTTATTAAAACCTTGCAAATGTTTTTGACTGCTGCATTCTATTATTTTCTATTCCAGTGGTAGCATACAGCCTCTGCTGCTGATGGGTGGAGGAACGCAAACCTCCAGGGCCCATTAGACTTAACTTGTTTACTGCATTGATATCTATATGTTAAATGACAAGAGAGTTCAGGTTATTGAATAATTTAAAATTCAGCTCTAATTGGTGTCATATGACCTGGAAAAGGCCATGGATGACGCCAGGAGCATGCTGTGAAATTCTTATAAATAATTCATAAATTAGATCATTCATTTGCCTGGATGTCTTGTTAAATGCAGAAGTTTGTAAGTAATAACTGATGATATAACACCTGTAAGTATTTAGTTCATATGCTGGAAGGTAATCTACCTTGATGATCTTCTAGCACAACCTGCCAGAGTACAAGAGTTAATTGCACTAGGGAGAATGCACTACATTTATTTGGGATGGGCTTTGGCAAGGCGTACGGTGCAGATGTTGCATTGCACATTCTCTATCAGCTAGACAACTATTCTGTATATGCCCATGTTAAAAATGCAGCTCATCACTCTTCTGCCCTTATTTCACATGAACTCCAAATGCACTGGGAAATGGTAGTGACCTGCTCTGCTCACAAATAGTATAGTTTTTGAAATATTTATCTAGGTCTTGAACTACTGATTCTTCAGTAAAATAAAGGGCAGAAGTAAAAAAATTGAAGTCAGAAGATTGGGATTTTTTTTTTTTATTATTTTCATAATGTTGGCAGCACATCGAATCTTAATAGTTGGCCCTGGTGCTGTCAAGATTAGTGTAGTGGCATTTTTCTGTAGTGCAAATAGGAATGATACAGTTCTGTTTGGAAAAGCAAACATGTTTGCTTAAATTTAGTGGCCAGGTATTGCACTGCCATGTGTGGGTACCGTGTGGGCTTAATGGAGATTTTGCTCACAGTGGCTTCCAGGACTCAGCACGCAGACACCTCTCTTTAGTTTTCTTGGAGCACTGTATTATTAACTGCCTTATCAGGCAGCATAAAACCAGTCTGCTGATCTGAAATGGGAGTCTTTGTTAGAGATTATCTACAGTGTTTGGGTAGCTGGAGAAGAAGGGTGGCATGTTTATGAATGCAAAATATACACTTAAAGCTGAGTGCCAGCGAATGCTCGCATGCTACTTTGAATGCAGGTTTTTTGTGCACCTGGCATGCCAGCTCAAACCCTCTTAACAAAGAGGAGAAAAAATACTGAAGGCAGCACAAACATAGGAGGTGTTCCTCTGCTGTCAGCTAGCAGCTATAGATTCACTTTTTTGTGATGTGATATTACTTTTTTTTAGCTACGTCTGTTCAGTATGTTGAGTTCAGTAGATTTTTACAGGAAAAATACAGGTTGGTGACTGTCATTCACAGTATCTTTCATTTGAGACTACTTGTTTTATTCAGTGGAATATGGCAATCATAGCTATACATAATTTCTACAGAAAATAGTGCTTTGTTTCTTGCTTGAAAAATGGTTGGCTTACCTTAGGAGTTACCTACTGTATTTATCTTAGGTAGTGACAGAGACAGTTGCTGTACTATTACATGGCACTTTGTAATAACTGATATTGGGTTATTTATGGTACAGATTTTAACAAAGGATTATATGATTTAAAGAAAAAAATTTATAGACTTCGGTAGATCCTACTAGTATACTTTAAAATCTTTATGCTTTTTCATTCTCCCTGATAAATTCTTACAGAATCTTGGAAAGAACAGCTCCTTAATCACTAGTAATGTGCTTCAAATAGTCCTATAATTTGATGTAATTATTCTTAAAAATGGTATTTCTGTTGCCCCAATATCCTATCTGAGCTTATTTATAATACATCCTCTTCATTTTGCTGACAAAAGCAAGTGCTTATACTGTCGATAGACCTGAAACCCAAAGCCAAGCTTTATTCAGATGAGACCTATATATCAACCATGCAGAGTGGTGACTGAGTTCCAGGTTTAGGTTGTATACCTTAGTGAGGGTGTCAGCTGGGTCACTGGTTGGATCACGGAATTGTTTAGGTTGGAAACCACCTCAGAGTCCAGCAATTGACCCAGCACTGCCAAGCCCACCCACTAAAACTTGTCGCTAAACACCACATCTGCATGTCTCCTAAATACCTCCAGGGCAGGCGAGTCCACCACTGCCCTGGACAGCCTGTGCCAGGGCTTGACAACGCTTTTTCCTAAAAAATATTTCGTAATAAATTTTGCTCACCATGTCCAAAGAACAGCTACACTGGTGAAGAGTCTTAAGTATGTGCCCTTGGTGCTCTTTAAGGTGTTCTTCTGTATGGTAGCCTCTACATCATCCTTAAAAATCTTTAAATATCTGTATTTCTCCTCTGGTTGCTGCTTCTGTTCATTCTTCTTGGTTTCCTTCAGGGTCCCCACTTGGATCAGCACAACAGACTAATTCTGAATCAACATGTTCCTTCCACTCTTTCTATCCCACCAAAAGAAATACCTGAGCTGAAAATCCAGATTAGAGAAATGTCTTCAAGATAAAACTGAAAATGATTTTACTTCATTGTCTCTTTTTCTGTATTCAAACGTATTTCAGCTAAAAACTACAAACCCAGGTGCTATGAACTAAACTCGTAACACTGTTAACATCTCTAGCAATTTTGCTCTGCACCCTAACAGCACTGTATTTTGCGGGGACCCCAGCTTTTGTCCCACAGAGTGCAAGACTTCTCAAGGTAATGATTTTGGGCTGTTTCTTAAACATGTTTGCACATGCAGTAAAATCTGTCAGGACCTTGCCTGTGCTGAGATTGTAAAGATCTGCTCAGTTACTAGTTCATCCCTTGCAGTACAAAGCCCTTTGTGCTGGAGTCAGTCTGTAACTGTGCTTCCTCTGCCAGCACTGTGAATTAGAACTGCAAGGCACACAAGTTGCATTGAAGAACAATTTGCAGAGATCATAATGCTGCGTGCATAAAACTGGTGCACTGTTTGTCTGTTCGTAGGAAGTTTTAAGGACTGGATGTTTGTTTAAGCTCTGCGCTGAATCCCTGAGCAAAAATTACTGGGGTTGCAGTAAAGACTTTGTAGACCTCCACACGTCTCCCTCTTTAAATCCTTCTAAATGTTATTAAAAACATTTTTAGTATCTCATTGTTATACAAGAGTTTCACATCTGATCAAGTCTTATTGAGTCCTTACCTTGCAAGGAGCAGTCTGAGTTTGTTTAAGCCTCAGTTAAAGGAACTTGTATCTTTAAATACGGCACAGCAAGCCTGGAAGAGCTCCATGGAGGAGAAAGCACAGCTGTTCCATCATGGTCCGTCATGGTTTCCATGTGTCCCATAGGCAATATCTTTCTTAAACTCATCTTGTAAAATTACCTGATTCCTTATGCTTATGTGTCTTTAGACTCACAGTAGTAGGTGGATCTTCGGAATATTTCTTTCCTCTACTTTTCCGCTTCCCGTGGCCTGCATCTTACAGATCTGTCATGTTGTGCACTGGTCTGTTCTGACTCCTGATATGTGTAAATGTCAGTCCATTTTCCCTGCAATGTCTGCCATCCAGCTGTATTTTCAATTAATGCTTTAGCAGAAAACCAACAAATTACTAAAAAAGTTGTTGACTAGTTTCTGACTCCCAATAGTTAATTCTTCTTTGAGATTAGACCCTGCAAAGTACTGAGTAGCCATCAAAGGCATTCTGGAACTCAGTCTTCTGCCTAACATGACCTCCTCCTTCTAAAGGAATAAAAAAATCCCACTCACATTCAATGACATTAATGAGAATTTTCCCCCCTGCAAACATACTGTAACTGTGAAATAACATTAAAGTTTCTCTGCCTTGTTATGAAGTCTTTAAATGTCAATGCCATTTCTGAGACCATCAGGGCAGACTTAATGGTGGCCAAGGTCAACAAATGCTAACTGGTACCTCTCTTTTAGGGCCTTCAGGGACTCTTAATAGAGTCTCAGCCATGAAGTTAATTTGCAATGTGGACCTTTATTCTTAAACCTGATGATTATTTTGTAACATCTTCATTCATGTGCTTAGATTTCTTAACATTCTCTTGTCTTGTCAGTCAGCAAACTGCTAAAATAAAGGTACTCTCAGGAGTTTCTTCTTTTGAATTTCCTTTTTTTTATGTTTGTTCTTTTTAACTACTGTTCATGGGTTGCAGGAAGACAGATGTTTGCTTCCTGTAGACCACCCTACACTGCCAGCCCTGATAGGATGCTCTAAGAATACCCTCGGGTCTGGGGCCTTCTGCTGTCAGTGGGGACTGGGAAACCCTCCACCTTGAAAGCCTCTTCCTGTAGGTGCCCTAAGTGCTCTATAAACCTGAAGCAGGTGATGTGGGAAAAGAGAGCCTGCGTCATCCTTTTCGGTATTGTCTAATTCAGATTAAAAGGGCTCTGTAGCCTTTATTTGTCTAGAAAATATTGCCAACAAGGATGGCATGCTACAAATAATAAATAACAAAACTCTGTCTTTTTGGCATCATGTTGCACTTCTGCTCAGTTGCCCTGCCAGCCCCTCTGACTTTAAAATATTTTAGTGTCCTGCACTTTTCACCCAGTCCCAGCACCAGACTTTCCTCAGACATTTAGCACTGACATTAATGCAAATGCCTCCAACTCACTGGGCCCTTTGGGGCAAAACATGACATCCTTGGCTTTCAATCACATGGCAGAGAGGATATATTTGTATGCACAAAACTGGAAATAATAAAATATCAGTATTCAGGTGCTAATCCACATTAATTTACATTCTGTGAAGTCTACAAGAAACTTGTAATTGGTTGTCTTGAAGGGCAGCTGAGTATATTTGGTATTTTGTTTATTTATTAAAAAAGAATCTAAATTATACATATAAATGCTGCATAGATTTGTATTGTATCTCTCTTCTAATCATTGCTGGACGCCTGCTTGCATTCCTAAATTTGAGTGTTTTGGGTCTGGCTGACTGTCTTGCACTCTGTGTGCACAATACCTATCTGTTGTAAGCACTGCCAGAGGGCAAATAATATCTTTTTTTTCCATCAGTGGATTCCAGATTTCCCTGCTAAAACCACTTACGCTGCAGTGGTTTTGCTATCTTTAACAAATCTGGCTTCTGTAATTAAAAAACCCCATATCTTTGTGGACGGTCTCAAAGGCTGGAGGAACTTAAATTCAGTTTGTTATTGAAATTAATGTGCAGTTCTAGCAAAAGAAATGCGTGTGCCTGATACACTGCTGTTGTGATGTGCATAAAAGCTCAAATGCCGAACTGCTTAGATGAACCTTAGTGAAAAGATACTCCAGGATGTAACTAGGATTGTGATGTCTATTACATAATATCTGTGACTATAACAAAACCACGAGAATTTGCTTGTACTGGGTTGACAAATGTGAATTACAGTTGCTTGCTTTCTTCAGAGTTTTATCAGACTATAATCACTTGCCCAGCTTAATTGAAAAATCACTTACGTTTATAGCTGTATTTAAACATGTTTTGTATTTAAATGACAGCTTTTGATGTACAACCATTTTTTACAGAAAGTAGTTGGTTTTTATCTGTGTTTCTGTAAAGATATTTCAAAAACTCTCATCAAATTTCCAGCGGTAAGTAATATCCCATTCAGTGCAAGGTGAAATGTTTTACATCAAATCTCCTGCTGTGTAATAGCCAATCAAAGAGTATTTATAGTGGCTGAATGGATTTTTTGGCTCGGTATTCAAAATTAAACATTTTCAAACCTTAACATTTAATGTTTTTTGCCACTCTTCAAGTTGATTTTATGTAACCCTAGATGCTCACAACTACTTGATACTCTGAAGTGACTCATTTTATGCTGAGGATCCTGCAGACAGTAGTTTTACATTTATTACACTTGTGTAGATGGAATGAAATGTAGATTTGATAGCAGATTTGTGTCTGTGTTCTGGTAAACATTTCGTTGGGTTTGGCTGTATGTCCATCAACATGGACCAGCAGGTCTGTGCCGGGAAATGGGTGAACAAAGATGGATTTTAGTGATTTACAGGAGATTGTTTCTCCTATTGCAGGTATCCAGTAAGAAGAGCTTGTGCCAACAGCCATCTCTGGGGCTCGACAGCCCCTACCTGGGTGTTGGGGGACCTTGGACTCTTCATAAGAACAGTGGAGCACCAAACGCTGGAAGCCCAGCCTGTGTTGTGTTGTCTCAGCCTTGCAGGAATAACCATGATCACAGGACTGAAATGCATTGCAACCATAAGGAGCATCTGAAGGAATATCCAGTGGAAAACGACTTGCACAGGAAGTGCAACAACGTGATTTCCCCAGCCAAGCAGAGGAGCCCTCACCATGTAAAGCAAGCTCAGGAGATGGACCAGAGAGCAGCTGAATTTCAGAGCACATGCCCTCAGCAGCTGAGTCATGGCTGTGCCTGGGGGCATGTGGGGAGCTCAGGGAGCGTGGAAGAGAGCTGCTGTGTCAGCCGGGCACTTAGAAAACACTCCGGGACAGTTCACAAAACCTGTGATCATTCCAGGCACTGTCGAGGTTCTGGGCTGAACCACACCACGGACTCAGGGCCTAAGGAAACAGAGCTGGCTAAAAGGTTGTATGAAGAAAGAAGGCAGAAGCTGCTTCTGCAAAAAATGGAGCTGGAAATTGAAAAGGAACGACTCCAACATTTATTAACTAAGCAAGAAGCAAAACTGCTCCTAAAACAACAGCAACTACACCAATCCCGTATGGATTATAACAGGTGATTTTGAGACTTGAAATTTTAAAAAAAGTCTAAAATTTCTAATGAGCATGTGGGCAATAGTTCATTTAAGTGGGAAAATAGAACAAGGCAACAATAGGTAGAATAAAACAAGACAGGCAAGGCTTGTGGCACAGTTTTTAACAGTGACTCAGAGGAGAGGAGACTTTTTAGTATGTTAGTGTATACAGTTGGGAAGCAGCATGACAGCTGTGGAAAGCAGCAGAGGAAAACAGTATGTGGTAGAAAAAAAGGCAGAAGAAAAGCGCTGCTAAAAGACTAGGTAGGAAAAGAGAAGCAGTAGAAGAAAATGAGAGGTTGATCTTAGTGCAGGCACTTGAAAGGAATACAGACATTTGGCAAGAGGGCAGCATGAGCATAGATGTGGCATTCTCCCTTCTTTCCTTGGAAAGGTCGGTTTTGAAGTGTTACACTCTCCTAGGTTGAGATTGGAAGGAGTGTGTTTTACAAAAAAGATGGAGATCATTGCATATACATATATACACACACACACATATAAATGTGTGTGTATATTTATTTCTTTACATATGTAATATGTTTTCCACCCATATATTTATGGAAGAGGAAAGGAACTCTCTGCAGCAAGGACATTTTCTTTCCAGTTATGTTAGTGAAAAGGGAGAATGCCAAGACTGAGGCATAATATGTGCTTAAAACTTGAAGGGAGATGGAGCAGCCATAGAAATGTGAGATGTGGCTTGAAAAGCCTGTGAGTTTGTTGCAGAAGGTAACACTGTTCTGACAATGCAAAATAGAGTCTTTGAGAAAGAGGGAGCAACTGGTTTTTTGGTGAGATGTTACTGAAGTGAGAGGAACGGTGAATGGGAACAGGTTAAATTGGCCAGTGTAACTGCTGAGTACCGACATTTCAGCATTAGAAAGGGAAAACAATAGGGGAAAATCTGCAGTCTTTTGGAATAGGTGGTAGGAGTGTTTCACAGGGACGGATATTTCTCTACTGTTTTAATATGGCAGCTGCTGACAGCATCCCATGAGAGTCTTTAGCATTAGACGACTCACCTCCTACATCCTTATACTATAAACCACCATGGAGGAATACATCACTTTCCCTTCTTCATTTCAGCCCCCCGGTTACTTTTCAAACTGTAAAAGAGAGTACTGTAATCTAGGTGGTCTTTTGTTTGTCTTCTTGGATTGTTGTTTACATTGAAAATAATGTGTTTATGTGGCTTTAAAAGTACCTGTCTTAGAGAAAATCACAATTGTGTGTGTTGAAAATGACTGAGGTCGCTAACAAAGGATTATGACTTCAGGTGAGAATTAAGTAGGAACAGATGGATTCTTAATCATCAAATACCTTAATTCTGTGCATGCATCCCTCTAATGAAAAACAAGTAGATATGAAGGACATACAAACTGAGTTTTTTGGTGGATTTTTTTTCTAATGGAAATTTTTCAGGTTTGGAAGCGTAAGTTCAGAAAAAAATGCACCTTAAATATCTTTAACAATGTGCCTGATAGTACCATTATATCTATTATAGCTATTTTTTTCTGAAAAAACCCTTTATGATTTACAGAGCTTTAGTTACCTAAAAAGAATTCTATGAAAAAAAAATCATATATGATCAATCTGAGGACTTTGTATTTTTGTGATCTCTTTTCAGAGGTGCCTGTGAAGTCAGATTTGCCATATTCTCTCTAAGAAAACAACTAGAATATAATGTGCTTTTTCTTAAAAATATTTCAGTATCTTTAGAATTAAATGTTTGATGTTTAGAGGTAAATCTCTTAGGCATCACTGTTCTGTTTCAGTTCCAGATATATAATTCACTTTTGCACTTGGTAACAGGGTAATTTTATATACTGCTAACAATAAAAATTTGTTTAGCTAAGCTCAAATACCCTTTGCTTCATTGTCAGGAGGTACTAACCGAGTTAGAACATCATAACAGTATAAAAAACAATTCAAGAAAAATCCTTTTCGAGATAGTCTGTCCTTCTGCCTCAATGGAGTGCAGTGGTTAAGGTCCATTGTTATTGAATGACAAATAAGAGGTTCGGCTGTTTGCAATTATTGGTTATTAACTTTTCTAATCTTTTAGCTAAAGCGTGAATCGATCCTTTATTTTTTTTTTTTGCCACACTGTGTCATAACTGCTTTTAATTTTCCACATTTCTCTATTTAACCTCATGTTACTGTAGTACTTTCAGTCTGCAGTTTCTCTCTATGTTAAATAGTTGCTCAGCTATCAAAAATGGTGTGTGTATGTGCAGGCCAAGGGGCAGTTCATTGTCTCCTCCTGGTTCAAGCCTCACTGGAGCAGACCAGTAACAGCAAAGCTTGCAAACAGGAATTTTAGTCAAATAAAAAAGAAATACCTCTATCTTGACTTTTCTGTCTTCGTTGGAGAGAAAGGAGAAGGTGGAGTGATCTGTTAAAAATGGAGCATCATTTGCGGGCCCGTAGTTTGAGGACACACAGCCATCTTAAACAAATTCTGTTCTACGTGGCTTACACTTGATGCCTTTGAGCTCAGGTGCTGTAATCTGTAAATGAAACTTTTCTGTTTCTGTAACAAAAAGGCTGCAGATTTTTCCCTAATGTTTTCCCTTTCTAGTGCTGAAATGCTAGTACTCGACTGAGTTACACTGGCTGAGGTTGTCCCAGTGGTAACCCTTAGAAGCAAAGGCACTGGGCCTGAACCAGCCTTCCAATACAAAAGTATATTTGAAAGTGAGAAGACAACTGTGAAAGCTCCTGCATTTAATGTGTATAAGTGCCCTGTCTGTAGACACATAGGTCACCTTTTAGTGGCAAGTTCCTGGTGTGATTTGACCAGCTGCAGAACCAACTGACTCGTCTTTTCCAGGATTAGAGGCCACGTACCTGGCTCAGAAGATGAGCCCATTGCTGAAGCACCCGGAGAACTTGCTCTGATGATGAACGGCAGCAGCATGGGGCTAAGGTAATTTCTCTCTTCACTTCTAAGTGCTTCACAGGGTCGGTATATCTTCTTGACAGTGTGCTGTTGCCTGCCAAGTGTATTTGTTCATGTGTTTGTTTCAGATTAAGAGCTTTTTTCTGCAGGAAGGGTAAAATTCATTGACTGCTGTGTTTTATGAGTCAACTCAATAGTTATGCTGACCTGTTATTACTCAAAGTTTAAGGGCTGACTTCCTGAAGAGGCTTCAGGTTTTGTGTGCCTCCTCTTTAGCCTGGTACAAAATGGAGTTTTCACAAAATCTTAGTTTTAGTTCTTTGTTCTAGGTGCTGCTTGTTACTTTTTAAATTAAGATCAGAACATCTCTTTAGTCTTTATTTGGACCTGATGTAAATAATGCATTATCCTTTAACTCTCAGATGGATCTTCTGTGGTTGGTGACAGTTACTTGTTTTTTAAATACCTCTGCATTGCACCTCTGCTTCAGTGTGATCAGAGCAAACCACCACTGAAATAACTGGAAGCAGAGTTAAGCCAATATTTAGCTCTTCATCTCCATCCTGCTTGCTATTTAAAACTTCAATCAGTACACTATTGTACTTTCCTTCTGTCCTACCCTGTCGCATTCAAGTTAACACTGGAAGAAGATTCAGGCTTATTAGAAAAGCAACAAATAAAAACTGTGGATTTGGCAGGGTTTTCTCCTTTTCTCAGAAAGTAACAGCTTCTTGTTCTGAGCTGTAACTATAGGTGTTCTTTTGACCAAAGAATGGTGGACAAGATGAGCAGCTGTGCTTTGAATGACTCCTTCAGCGACAAGAGAATACCTCAAAGTAATAAACTTTTCTGTTCTGAGAGTACTGGAAAAACTGATAATTCATTTATAAACTAAGAGTCCAATACTTGCTTTTTTCTTCTTTTTTAACTTTGTTATACTAATTTTATTTTTCTTTTTGAGATCCATTTTCACTGAAAAGGGATAAGCCTTTTTTTCTCCAGAACAGTAGGAGCTGTTAGTTTCCTTGGAATACTTCACTGCTTAACCAGGTGTTTGGCTGCTGTGAGTTAGTGGCATATCTTTGTTGTATTCTGATGCTTTTTCCTTTCATTTTCACACAAACCGAAGTGATCAAAATATTATCACTGTAACAAAAAAGATGGAGAATCATGACATGTTTAAGATGCAGTAGCATTAAGCCCCTTGGAGGAAAAATGTAACCTAGAACATCTGTAGGGCTTCTTGGCAACTGTTTACCAAAAACCTGCAAATATCTACATATCCTAACAGGGAAAATGAGGAAAACCTGTGCTGTTAACAAAATGAGAGTCCCAGATTTCAAAAGGTTCCCCACCCTCTCTTCATTCCCCTTGTTTAATTTACTGTAATTTTTCAAAGTTATTGTGTGTTTGAGCAGTCTCAAGGTGCCATGCCAGCTGGTTACAAAGTTTGGCAGCAAAACACTTGGAAGTTTTTCTTCTTATATGCCATCTTCAGTTTCGCAAAGGTTACCAGATGAATGGTCCCTAAATAATTTACTCTAATGTAAGGCTTAAAGAGGCTGTGGAAGACAAGTCCATTTGTCTCTTTTATGCATTTGAATATGTAAGTGATGTTTTCTTCAGTACAGAGAGGGAGAGTGTGTAAGTGTGTGGCCATATCTTAGAAAAGAAGAAGAGGTGGTAGACATACATCCTTTTTTTAACTGTCTCTTTTGGATTTTTTTTCCCTGCCTTTTTATTTTTTAGTGTTTTGGGTTTTTTTTTCATGGTGTGGGGCTTTTTTTTTTTTTTCTTATATGGTGGTGGTGTTTGCTTTTTAATTGACCTGTCAGACAGTTCTTGTTATGGCAAATGCCAACAGAACGCTAATGGAAAATCAGCCCTCTCTGACTTGCAGTTCATACATGAGAGCTCTTCTAGCAAATCTCACAGCATAGAACTTAATTTCAGTCTTCAAATGAGCAAAACTTAGCTTAAAAATATCCTGGTATTTTAAAGGAAATGGTGAAATGCCTTTAAAATATGAAACTTGCTAAAGTGAGAAGTAAAATAAATAATATAATCAAGAACTGAAAAACATTGTTTTTTATATAATTAACAGCTCATTTTGAGTTAATTATCTACAATTACAAAAATCTAATTGCAATTTATCCTCTGCTATCTGTGGAGAGAATTGTAGACAAGGGAATGTGCATCACTGCCAGGCATAAATGCTATAGGATGGGTACAAATAATAGAGGAACCCTTAATGAAAAAAAAAGCAAACAGGAGCATGCAGCTGTGCCAGACTGTTGAAAGGTAATTGTAGTCAGAAATGAGGTATGTAGTTTAAGAGGCGTCTTGTCATCTCTTGAAGGGTTTAATTTTTTCCCTCATTGAAGAAAGCAAAAAAGATTCCGCAAGCAAATACAGTACAGAGTTTGATTTTTGATACAGATTTTCCTCATAATCTGTTAATGAAAATGAATACTTTGATCTCAGAGGCTGCTACAAACTACAGCCAGGTTTTCAAAGAGATTCCTGTTTTGTTTTCTCTTCTACATGTGCTATTAAGGTCTTTTTGTTGTCATTGTCAGCAAGCATTGTCCATCTCAGCCTGTTAGGATACCTATTCTGGTATGAATTTGCAGTGTTGGATTTGTCCCTTCCCTGATGTTGAGAAGAAATGTGCCTGTCCCTTTGCCTGCTTGCAGCTGGGCCAGCATGTGGGACCTGAACCACGCTCAGATGCAGGATTTCCATTTCTCTAAGGTGCAGCAGTCGGAGCAGGTTTTATTGAAGATAGTTTTCAGTAGCTTGGAGTGCGCCTAAGTGAGCCCACAGCCAATTTGCAGCTATGGCAATGGTAGCTTGTGCAATTAATGGCAAGTTGTCTGTATAATTTCTTTTCAAGTCTGCCCCAGTGTGCAAGATGCTTTAAAATATTCAAAATAAAAACATAACCTGATGCATTTGTTTAGCATAAAACAGCCTTTTACAAAGTGCTTTCCATCTCCCAGATGCAGATGCTTGGTACATGCTCAAGTACCCACTCCATGCGTATTCAGTAGGATCAATACACCCAGCACCTGCTTTTGTGTGTGCTCCTGACATCTGCATCTGGGAAAGGAATTTTAAAACTCTTCCCTCCTTCATTTAGTCTTAACTTTGATCTGAATGGCACGGAAATAAGATGTATTTAATGGCACCAGCTTGAGGAGACACAGTTTTTTACTTTGCAAGCACCCCTCCCCAGAGTGCTGCTGTGTGCCTAAATCTTAACATTCAAGATTCCCTGCTTTTCTGAGCCTTAGGTTTCCCATAAGGCTCCGCCAGTGTGGCTTTTTACTGCCTTCTCTCTAATGGGCATCTGTGCCTCAGATTTCACACGATTCTGCCACTGAGCCTCTACACAAACCTGTGCAAAGTGTTCTAAATAGGAATTGTTGGATACAGCAGCTATCAGATGTGTTTTCAGTTATCTGCAGGCACTCGTTCAATGTATGCTACCTAGTGAAGGGATTCTTTCCTGGTGTATTAAAGATTTGCTGGTGGAATTTGCCACCTTTAATTTCATTGATGGCTCCTTATGTTTGTGTGCCTCACACATCACCTGTGTGCATTTTTGCCAGTTTGTATTTTTAGTTACTTGAAAATATCAAACACAGGATCCAGCACTACTTCCCCTGTACTTGGATGCTCATTGCTATGGTGATAGTTCCAGGAGGGAGTGCTGTCAGGGGTCTTTTAAAAGATTTTTATGTTTATGGTGTAACTATTTTTATTATCTAGTGAGAGGTGACAATTATCTGTTGTTCCTTGTTTAATGCTTTGTTATGAACTCTCTTTTCTGAGGCTTGTTAGACATGCAGGCATCTTTCTGTGGTGATGTGCAAGCACTCTTATGTGCTTTTGTCCAAATATTCAATGCAATTAAATAGACCTGCAGAGGAACGCAGACTCGCAGCTCCCCCTGCTGTCCCAGGCATATCCAGGTTTGTTCACACAATTCCCCCCTCCAAATAATTTAAATATAAAATAAAAATCGCATGCAATCACATGGCTCTCCTACTGCTGACCTGACTTTTTCTGGCCCTATTACTCCTGTTTTTGAGGAGAAGAGAATTAAAAAACAATGGTAGCACCCATTTGGTTTCTTGTGAGGAGTTTTCTTTCAGTTCTTCATTCCAGCATGTCACCTACCAGGTCCTGAGGTGTCTCCAGGTCCTGAGCCTCTGAAGGAGAAACTCTCACCAGGGCTGCAACTGGCTCATTGTCCAAGATTCCCAGGTTTCAGGTCATCTCTGAGTTGTCCTTGGTCTCTTGAGGTGTATCTATATAGGACTTGGCCAACTTTTAGGAATGTACTGAATACAGTTTGTTGGGATTTTTTTTTTCTATTTGCGGTTTTGGCAGACTGGCACATTAAATTAGGATGAAATCAACTGTGCTTGCAAATGGCCCATAAAATCTGTGTATCTGGAAGCTGCTTACCCACCTGTTAGTGCTCCTTTTAACAACCAAGTTACTTTCTTGTTCCAGATAATTTTACATTGAAGTTTGTATCATTTTTAGATAGGATATTTGTGGAGCAAATGCTTGTTTGGCCGGTAAAAAAAAGTGCTTGCAGATCTGCCAATAGTGCACACGCTGAATTAGGTGCAGATACGAGTTTTTCTTTCTCTCGTGGTGGTGTCTGGCTATATATAGGCACAGCATCCTTCCAACAGATGGCTGCTGGAGTCTGCTGTGACGTACGGGAGAGTACAGTCAGAGTTAGACACACATTTTTGCTTCATTTGTGCCACGTGCAGACTCTGAAGGTAGTAGGTTTTCTTGAACGGGGTGAAGGTTTTTGTTCTGATGTAGTTACTAAAAGCATAAAGGGGAGTGTGTGGCAATTTTTTACATATACCTATGCATGCATTTAATCTTGAGGTTTTTTTGTTAGGGTAAGCAGTGATCCTTATCGGGCTGGAGAGAGTCGAGTTCATTTCTGCTGACCTGGTTCCTTCACTAATCTAATTTTCAGGTTTACTTTCAACTGCAACAGTGATTTCAAGCTGCCTATCTAACATTTACCTGAATTATGCTGATTCTGTTCTCATGATCATGTCTGCTGCATACAGCAGTATTACATCATTCCCATTGCAGTCCAAAGTAACCTTGAGCAGGTAGCCTACTGAGAGACTGGAGGTATAAGATGTAAGCAGGAAAGGCCAGAAGTGGTTTCCGTAGGCAGATACACCCAGCCTGCAGGTGAGGTCTTCAAAAAGCACAGACACTCAGGTGTTAGAAACACTGCTAAGCTTAGGAGGGCAGTTGGTGAAAACAGGCTCATTAAAACACAAGTGCTTTGGTATTTTCACAAAACTTGTGTTTCCTGCCAGTGTTCTGCATGGCTTTGGTTTGGTGATATCCGACATCAAAACCGAAAATGCTCAGAGAATTTTTTCTTTGGGTTGAGATATTTGAAATGCATGCATCTCCTGAAGGAGTTTGTTCCTGCCAACACTTGCAGACAGTGAGAGACATTTTTGCGAGTCATTTGCAGATGCCTCCTTTACGGCAAAATGTAGGCACTGTTAGTTTACTGCCTGAATTGAATTTTGAAAACCTGAATTCTATTTTTATAAATTGGAGTGGATTACTTTTTCAGCCGTACCATTTTGTTACTTTTTATTTTTATGTGTAATCTTGGATGAAGAGAATATTTTGTTTAATCTAGACATTCATATGTCCTAGAAATTTATCAGTTGGAAAAGTTAAGAAAAACCTTATAAAACAAAATGTTCTGGAAGGTAGTTTTAAATCAGGAAATTTTAAACCCACCCGCACAACTTTCATGCCATTTAAAAGCTTATATCAGAACTGATGGGGCAGGACTAAGAACAAAAGCTATTGGTATTACAAAGTTAAGCAAGAAATCCTCTGTACCCTGCTGTTCTGCCAATGATCACAGCTACACTAAGCTAAAACCCACTCCCCCACCCCTCCTGTGACCTTGGCTGCACTTCAGCACTCAGAGAATTGAAGCAAAAGGCAAACTTTAGTAAATATTAGGTTCTGCTACTTGCAGATTTGCAGACTACATATAAAGATAACAGCACACGTGCTCTCACTCACTTCCCAGCTCTTGCTCTCTCTGAAGTGGACTTTGTGTATTTGCCACTGAATTATTCTGAATTAAAACTTCCCAGACCATACTGATGTATTGAGTTGAACTCTGTGGCTTTGCACGGGTGCTGATGCTTCGCAGAACTACCCATTATATTTATAAAAGTGCTAATTTTTGAGAGCCACGCAGAGAAAATTTTAGATTCAGCCCAGCTGATTTGTTCTTCACACTGCTCCTGCAGTGAAGAGGATTGATTTTTGTGTTTCTTTTGATATTTGGCTTCATTTCCTCTGGTACCCAGTGCTTCAGGCCTTAATCCTTTAACATTGAATGTGAGCATCAATGCTTCAGGAGGGATCAGGCCTTTTGATGGAGAGAGAACATCTTTTGTTGTACCAAATGGTTGGGAGTGGTATAAGGCAAGACAGATCTCCAGACAGTATATATTTCACTGTTGTGTTAGAAGACTATAAACAGAGGGTGGGTTTAGTGGGGATTATAAATAATCTGGAGGAAGGTGGGGTATTAGAAGCAACGGAATAGAGTTAATGACTTTTTCTTTAACATTTGACCAATAACCAGTCTATCATGACAGATGTGTACTGGGTTGCCAAATGCTATAGTCTGATTTGGGTAACGGTTCAAAGCTCAGCGTGTCATGGAAATGGCATTGTGGTCCCTGATGGAACAGGGGGAAAAAAGCTTTTGAGCTTCTCAAAGGGCAGTATTTGTGGAAGCAGATGCTTGCTTGCCCTACCCGGCATAAAGAACAGTTCTGCGGGCAGCCGGGAGAGTTCGTACTGCTGGATTTTTATAGGATCATTAATTATATGTTATAAGGCAGCTAAGCATGGCATTCCTAACTCGATGAATTCCATTATGAATGGCCTTTTCATATTCCTCATCTCATTATATTAAATGCATGTGACCTGAAGTTTAGCTAAAGTTATTGTTCGGGTTAACTTTCATTTAGTGGTTGCCCTAGTTTTAGAAACAGTATGATCTTTAGATTTTATGGAAAGTCAGGTTTTTTTATGCATGTTTTTGCAGCACTATTTTAGATAATTTCATTTGAAACTAGGTAGGAACCTCTGTGAGGTGGCAGGGAAGGGATTTAGTCACTCCTTGATTTGACTGGAGATTTCTGTACCCACTGGATGGCAACATCCTGTTACACGGATTTGGCTATCATCTCCCTGCCAATAACTCTTAAACCTTCTGCTCTGTTCTGTTAGTCTTGCATATCTGACTGCCTCCCTGACACTTAATCCCAGTTGTTTTGCCTTCAGATCATTCCTACTCTGGCCAAAACAGAACTCCTTACTTTTTTTCTTCTGAATCTCTCTTCACTTCTGATTTTGATAATGCCACAATCCTCCCTGCCACTCAGACTCATAACCTCGGGGTCACTCTCCTTCTCTTCACATATCTGGGCTGCTGACAGCTATTGCAGCTTCCTTCTCCATTGCAGCTAAAATATCCTTTTGCTGTGTCAACAGTTAAAACAACACCCCTTGCTCTAGTCCTTCTTCTTGCACCTTGACTACTCTAAAGTCTTCTTTAACTGCTCAGTATTCATTCACCTACTTCAAAGTAAGTTTTCCAAATGGGTATCTTGGCTGCTTCTTCAGATCTTGTGTACTTTGCTTCTCTTAAACTCACCTTCAGGGGCCAGTTGTCTGTTAAAAGTCATAAAGCTGTTTCTTATTTTCTTTTCTCTGCCACCATCTCTTCTTTACTCCTTCAGTTATGTGGCACTCAGAGTTTTTTTGTGTGTTGGATTAACTTTCAGCCGTGTGTTGGTACTACATTCCCTAATTCTTTCTGTCTTTTGGAGCCACTGAGTCATGTCATGGTGACTTCTGCCTCCATCTGTCTGTTCTGACAATGTCTTTCTTGTTTTACATTTTATCACTTCAAGCTCTTTTTTTTTTTTTCTTATTTTTTTTTGTCTAAGCTTTTTTAGGGTGCTTTTTTCCCCTCCCCACCCTCAATCCTAATTTGGTGAGATTCAAACTAACGTGTTTCTTTGCACTGATCACAAAGATGGTCTCTGCCTGGTAAATCCACCTAAAATCTAAATCATACTCAAAAGTTCATTGGCGATCTGGGGAGAGAAGCATTAGAACTCAACTGCAGTGACAAGTCATCAGCTCTTCTTTGTGGAAGTGTTTTCATGTGGCTTCTAGCACGCATGAGAGGTTGAAGCAAAACAATTTGCAAGTGTCTTCAGTCTTCTGTCAATAGTGCCAGGCTTCACCTCTTTGTATAACTACATGCCCTTCTGTTTGATCGATGCATAGTTAATCCTTCTCTTCTTTTTAACTCTGTGTTCCCTTAATCTCCATTTGCATCTTTGCATCCTTTTTGAGCAAACCATGTCTCTGAGAGATGGGCTAAGTTTATATACCAGCTGTGGACTCAGTAGGGCTGAGATGGTTTGGCAGCACAAATAATGCAAACCCCTGAACCCGCGTCACAGTGTCAGAGCAGCACTCGTGGCATCTGCTCTGGACAGATGTTTCCACCAGGTTGTAACAAGCTTATGCAAAGGTAGACTTTCACACCCCAAAATCAATAATGGTAGCTCTAAGATGGCAAAAATCAGTTATGTCTGGACCAAAAGGGATTCCAGAGACTGGGAACTGGCAGCCAAGAGCCCGAAGCTTCACGGCAAACAGCCTTGTGCCAGCATCTCTTCCCTTTGTTCTTTCCCTTGATACTGAACATCAAAGCAATGCCAATACATATCTCAGTGGTATGTGCCTTTTAGTGAGGCAGTGGTTTCTGTCTGGTTTCAGTTCTATTATATCTGAATATTTTCTAAATATGAGTGCAAAAACGTGTTAAATCTGTTCTATAAACATCCTGGTTGAGTCAATATTTGGTAGTGCTGTCAAATTCACATAAAATACATGCACTGAAAGGAAATCTTTAGTGTGTTGGTTTTTCTGTGGGGCCCAGGCCATGGTTTTTATAGTTGTATGCTGTTATTTAGGCATCTAAGTCTGTATGGCTCTTGCAATAAATACTTGATTTTTCAGTCACTAGCCATCACACATGCTCTGTGAAATATGTAACTTCAGTGAATTTAAGGCAACTGAAGTGGCTAAAATTGTTATTTTAAATCTTTACCAGGAGCTATCTTGTCAAATCTGCATCTGTTGAGCATGGTAATCTACTAATCGGAGTAAAGTCCAAAGTCTCAACTTCTCTATTTACTTCTTTTCAGGCTATAGGATTTTTTTTAAAAGCAGATCAATAAACAATCTCAGTGTTTTCATTTTACTAAGCAATATAATATGGATGAGTACTAGTGTAGTGGTAAATCATTAACATACTCTTTAATCATAGAATGACCATGTCCCACAGATGTGATTTAATCATGGAAAAAAGGCCAATGAAGTGTGAAGATGCATCAGGAAGGGTGGTTCTAACTGATCTGGGATAGTGTATGACACCATTTTAAAAGATGCTGTAGTATGAGAATATTTAGGATGTCATGTACATCTGTAGTTACAGACCTGGCAAAATTCTAACATGATTGTTTTTATCATTATAAAACAAAAATCAAAACCCATGTCAGGTTTGTATTTGGCAGAGGAGCCAAATGGCTTTTCGGAATAAGAAAAGCACTGCAGCTTCCAGATTCACTAGTCGCAAGATTTGTAAGACTTTGACACTAACAGACTATAACCCTAAAAACCTGTAGTAACCTGTGCTTAAAATGCTTGATTCAATTGTCCTGTGATACAGATAAAGGTGATTAAAATAAGAGGACAGAAATTTCATGGAAAAATATGGGTTCTGGAAGGGTGCTTCTGTGTTGTTTTCAGTGGTAATGGTTCCTGGTTAGAGAAATCAGATTCTGCAGCCTCAGAAGAATAGACAGTGTAAGAACTCTAATTGTGTTTATTACGGAATTTGATGCATTTATGAAAGGCTTTCCCTGCAACGTGTTCCCTGATACCAGGGGAGCTGTCAGTGACCCAGAAAGTCACCTCAGGATCCTTAGGGATATGTGTGTTTTCCCAGTTTAGTGGTTATTAATTTTCATTTTTTATTGATGTGAGAAGTCTGAAACTTTGTCCCTTCATTTCCGTACTTAGAAACCAGGAATGAAAATTTATCCTGCTGGTATCTTCAGCATTGAAACTTAGCATCAATCAAGTGTAACTTTGTCAACTATCAGAAGCAACTGTAGTTGCTGTGTCTTTTTCAATTGTTCTGATCCTCCAGAACTCCAGATTTTCTGCGCGTGTGTAACTCTTAATACCCGCACAAAAATGTGCGATCTTAAATATTTGTTTCTATAATTAGGAATTTCTTCAGAATATTTTATTAGTGGGGACTGAAAACCCTGTATTTACTGCTCAACTCTTACTGTGTCCCTCTTCTGTTGTATTGTCACTTACCCTTAGTAAACGATTGCCCCATGGTGTGATCCATGTGATCAGAAAAAGGGCTTTTGAAATTGCTGCTCATTTACTGAAAGCTGCTGTTATCAACACCTATCAGCCTGTCTGGAAACTTCTATAGAGGAGAGAGTGCTTGGGTACTGATAGTCTTAGCAAAGGATGACATAAGGTGGTTACCTGCACACCCAGACCTATCTCTGCCACAGCCTGTTTCGAAATGCAGCCCATCTACTGTGAAGCCTTTTGTTCTGGGTGAGCCAAGTTGAGAAGAGATGATGTGTTGTTCTTCTATGCCTTTATCACAACCAAATTGCAATCCAATTTGGGGCATGTTTGTTCAGGAGAAAGCTTGCATATGGCATTTCGATGGGTATCTTGTGATTGGGGCTGGCTCTTAGCCAAACACTAGTGATGCTGGATGAGACACTAAGACTGGCATTCACTTTGCTGAAGAGCATGTGATTTTCCTTCTGAAGGAGAGAGCGATGCTGCCTGATGTACTGAAGAAGTTTAGATTTAGTTCAAAAACTTTGTCCTAAACAGGGTTTTGCATCATTTCTCATGGTGCTTTGACTGGTGACAGCCAGGCAGGCTTTTCAGATATACAGACACTGTTTGGAAGGATTGTTTTTATACCTGTGACTTGACATTTACATGACTTCCTTTTGTGAAGGCTGACAGCAGAGTTTGCTGGAACGACAGCTGCTCTGCTCTGCTCTATAAGAAAGGCCAAACACACAATCACAGAATTTTGCCCTACTAAGGCTTGGCCAGTCTGTTCCCTGTGGCCATTTCTCTGTGGCTGTCTGAAAACCTTTATGCTAGAATTTTCTTTGAATTCAGAAAAGATAGAAAAGTAATCACAGCTATAATTTTGCTGTTTATTAGGAAAACTCAGATGTGTTGGAAAGGTGCTGGTAGGAAGTTGAAATGTAGTGAACTTAGAGGAGGGAGAGGGCTTCAAAGGGAAGGCATGAATGTAATTCTAGGTTAAATTTAGCTTAATACTTGCTACAAATGGAACTCGTAACCATGTATATTAAGTGAAGTCCTGAATTCATTGCAGATAAAGGCAATATTCTGATTGATTCAGTGGGGCTAGGGTTTCACCTATGGCTGGTATGATCTGATAGGTCATTGCTAATTAAGAGCATATGTGGCCTCAATTCTTGCTGGCAGAATTAAATATATGAGCACCAGCCACTGAGGGCATGGGGAAGGAACTAGTCTCTGAAAGAGTGGTCTGGGGAGGCCATGCTATGGGTTGCTGTACCCTGGTACAGCTTCAGATATGGAAAAAATTTTGGCATAGGTACCAGTATTGCTCCTCCAAGATGAGAGAAAAGTAAACCAAATGCAGTAGGTTCAAGAGAAGGAGCTCAACAGAGGAGGGAAAAAGCCAGAAAAACAACAGATAAACCTGACACAGCCATGGGCATTACTGGATTCAAGGGCATTGAGCCTGAAGAGTGCTGTAAGAGATGAAATCTCTGCATGACAGCTCAGCAATATATTGTCTGCATAATAACATGTAGATTGTAGGCAATCACTGTCTATTTTCTGTGATGAAAAATCCTTTTATTACAAGCAGATTTGATAATATTTATATTTCAGTTCCAGAACTCTCACTGACTGTTGAAGTGTTTCCCTACCTGTTCCTGCCTTCCTGCCTTTTGCCTAAAAAATATGTGAGAAGGGAGATGGACGTGGTCCTGAAGACAGCTGGAGGAGAGAAGGTGCTGGGGAAACCTGACTGCACCTTTTCAATGGTTAAAGTGGTCTTTTAAGAAAGATGGGGATAGACTTTTGAACAGGGTTTGTAGTGATACGACAAATTGTCAGGCTTTTCAGCTTAATGGGCAGATTCAAGTTAGATATGATGAAGAAATATTTCACTATGGGAGTGGTGAAACACTGGTACATGTTGCCCAGAAAGGTGGTGGATGCCCCAACCCTGAGAACATTCAAGGTCACTTTGGATAGGCTCTGAGCAATCTGTTCTAGTTGAAGATGTCTCTGCTCATTGCAGGGGGATTGGACCAGGTGACCTTTAAAAGGTCCCTTCTAACCAAAACTATTCTCAGATTCTGTGATCTCAAAGCTTTAAATGCACATGCTCTCTAGAAAGGAAAGCAGCTGTTTCTTATTGACATTCTCTGGATCCCAGCAGTGCCATTAACATGCTGATGCATCTAACATAAGCCTCAAAATGCCAGGTTTCATAATTGGCCCATGAAATCTCACTCTGGGCTTGAATATGGTCTGCAAGGTCTGTATTAGAATAGGACTTCTTCCCACTTCTTAAAGGGAGGAAAAAATGCTAAGCTAAAAAAGCATTTTTTTAGGAAGGGAAGGGTAATGGCATTCAGGGATGAGAGATTGCCCTGAAGTTCACACTGTGCTTCTCCTTTTCACCTGCAACTCTCTTACGTCCCTTCCAGCTCTGCTCAGCTGCCCTGTGGATTTGTACACCCTGCACAAAGCAGTAGCAAGTAGATCAATCTCCCTTCTCTTTCCTGTGTGCTGCTCTGCTGGCTCGTACATTCTGATGTGTTTCTCCTCAGCTCCACTTCAGGGGACTGGAAAAGTTGTGGTTGTTCAGTAGACCACTGCCGTTTATTTTTCTCCCTACAAATATTTTTTTTATTTGCTATGCTGACAAACAACCTCCCAAGCAGTCCCACTTTGGAATGGGTGGTTTGCAGAAGTGCTGTTTGATAACAAGCTTGATGTGAGCTCATCTAAATTTGGAGCTCTGCTGAAAAGAATATCCTGACATCTTCTCTTTTGTCCCAGTGCTTGTAGTGCTGCTACTTTATATGGAGCTGACTCTGGAAACTGATCTGGCTGGAAAACACTCCCAGCCAAAGTGGCAGGGGAGGAAGCAATTTTCAGCCTGTTTGTCAAACTGCATCTGAAATGGCAATTCAGGTTCCAGCTACAAAAACGTATTGCTTGGGTTGTCTACTTATCACCAGTTTTGCATCATTAAGTGTTATGCATTCCTGGCCTGATATAATTGCAGCAGATTGCACACATGAACTGTTAATTATTTTATTTTTAAAACAGAAATTACGGAACAGGAAAATAACATTCCAACATGTTTGCTTTTGGAGCTAACCTCCCATGGCAATCTGTTAGTTTGATAATGGTTAAACTCGCAAGCCCTTGCCTCAGCAGAGTGCAGTAGGGTACCATTAAGGCAGCCATCTGTTGAACATACATACTGGAGGCATGAATTGCCTCGCGTTTTGGGTTTCTGAGTAGTTACAACATAGTCTTGTTCTCTGAATGCCACTGATCCGCACTGAAAAATGCGCAGAAAGATCCGAGTTCAGTGAAAGGTGAGCGAGCAAATCTGGGATCAAAGACTGGGATCCCAGTCAGCTGAGCACTGGGTGTGGAGCAGGGAAGAGAGGAAGCCTTGCGGGCGAGGTAAATCACATGCTGGTAGTAAGCACGACTCTGGCAAGGGCCTGAGCTGCTTGGGTTGCTTAGCGATTCAACAGATCTGCAAAACTCCATTTGCAGAACAAGGCTGCCATTATGTTGGATTGATTCATCAGGATCAGCAGCTAAAACAAGTTATATTCTATCAGAGTTTCCCTGCATTAGTTTAAAAATGAATTTAGTTGGCTCTAAGTGGACATTTATTTTAGTATCTTGAAGAACTGACTTTCCTCTATTAAAGCAGAATAATGTATCTATATGATGCCCTAACTTGAACAGTACATAAAGATTAGTAAATAAGACCCCATTAAAAATACTTATAATGTAAGTAACATGGGTCCCAATAGCCTTTCTAATGTCCATTAATGCTTATTCTGAGGATCAGAGCTCATTTTACTGAGCCATTTAGTCAAACCGTGTGATTATTTAGAAAGTTAATTCATGCATACTAAAATCTAGCTTAAGTAATGCAGAGGGTAGGAGGTAAAACTCTATGGAGACGATAGTCCTTTTTGTTATTTAATGATCAGCCATAATTAACTTGCAAATTTGAAATAATTAGAACAAATTAAAGGTATTTAACTTTGCCTCCCTAAAGAAAAATTCAAATTGCACCAAATGCAGCTTTAAATTATTCAAGTCTCAGAGGTCTGTGCTGGGTTTTTTTACAATGCCTTTTCTATGATGAGAATACCAATCTGCTTTTTGTCAGAAAGCATCCTATCAAGTAATTGTTCTTTGTGTCTAATAAATGACAGCTATTCTTCTTTGTAAAAGTATTTCAGTCTCTGAAGACTACATCAGCATTTCCATGGCATTTTAATTCAATAAAACAAAAGGTTAATGTTTTTCTACTTTTTAAGGAATGCAAATACTAGCAGTATTCAGTGGTCCTGAATGACATTTAAAATTTGCCATTCGCGCTCAGCAGAGATATCGCGATATGAGGCTCAGACAAGGTGGAAGGAACGTTCAAGGTGTGTTTTCATTTGCTGATGGTGTCTTGGATATTCATAATGAGGCAGTAGTGCTGAGACTTGCTTCTTTTCTGGTGACACTACATCTCCTGCCTTGGTATGTAGGGTAGGTAGGTTAATAAGGTCTTTATTTAGACAGTCTTCTCTGTTGTGTAGTTTCAAGGAGTGCCATGAAAATTCATTGGATATTGTGGTGCCCCGCAGAATGTCCTACTAACCATGGTGCCTTTGAGTGACACAATGGGTAGTTGGATTTGAAAACAGAGAAGAACCTCTTTTGCTGCTAAATCTCTCCAGATATAAATAGCTGATTCCTTTTGACCATATGTTGAGTTTAAATTTCCAGGTTGCAATAGTCACATCATTCGTTTTACTGATTATTCCAGAGGTGAATGAGTAATTATGTTCTGAAAGAGATTTTTTTTTCCTTATGTTTTCTTTGTTTAATTGTGGTAGATAGTTAATTACTGAATTTTTTTTATCTCTCTGCATTATCCTTTTCCCTCCTTGGTCTGCACACCTTTCAGATTAAGTGTCATTTTAAGATTTGGGACTCTATCCTTACTTAAGCAAAACTGTAGCATGAGCTGTCTTCTATTACATACTAAACAATGAGGCTCTAATTGTTTATTGAGGTTATAAATGCAAATACACTTGCTTTTGTTATTTATTATACTTTAGCTTATGTAACTTCTTGGTGTCTGTTTCTGTTTGAGCTGCCTCTGCCACTGCAGTACTTAAAACAGAACTCAGTATTCTAGAGGTAATTGCACCATGTAGAAGATACTGCATTCAGAAGAAAAGCCAATTGAGTAATCACCTCCTTATCTGCAAGCCAAAGGTCACTGTCTTCACATGAGAACTGTAGGTTGTAATCAAACGTACTTGAAACAACTCAAAAAGCATCCAAATAATGACAACCTCACTGTTTTATTAAATGCTGTTAATCATCCAAGTACAGTCACATGGAATATCAAGTCCTGTTTTATCAGAGAAATCTGGTCAAGTATTACACCTTTAGCCTCTTTAAGCAGTTGCTAGGATCCAAAACCACCTCTCGCTGCTCTTGGGGTTGCAGGAATTAGTAGGTTAATAATTTCATATAATTCAAATAAGATACTAATTTAGCCTACCATAAATTTTAAAAACACTTTGCAGTATTATTAGTGGTCACACAGTTAGAAGCCCTAAAGTAAACGGAGGTTATTTGGAGAAGTTATATCCAACACTTCAGTCAGGTATTATAGGTCATAAGCCATTATGTACTGTTCTGCATTAATAATACAGGAGTAATACTAATTGTCCAACAGGCTCAGTGGGCCCTATTAAACAATGTCTTATACAGCACTTTGATGTGAAACTTTAAATTTAGCTATCATTTCCTGCTTTTCCCTCAGATCTACAGTAACTTCAGTTAGTGCAAGCTTTTAGGTAAAAGCTTCTTGTGATTCAACCTCCATGAATCTGTATCCTAACTAATACAAGCTCAGTGACTGTCTTGGGGTTGCCAGTGTGAAATCAGTGCCTAAACAGGAAAAAGATTTATTATAGAAATATAGCATGGTTTAGGTTGGAAAAGACCTCTAGGATCATAGAGTCCAGCTGTTAAGATTTGTTTAATCTTCTGATAACTTAGGAAAGCTGTTTGTTGCTTCCATGATTGCAAGTAGATCAATATAATCTTGGGATAAATTGTGTTGCTTCATGTGGATAATACAAAGATAATTTTTTATATTTTTAATTTCTTTTATAAAGGGGCTTTTTATGACAGGGACTAATGACTTACATATGTTGGGAATTGTCATTTAAAGCAGTAGTTGTTTCCCAGAGAGCAGAATTTGAAAGCAGTAGGTTGTCTTTACTGAGAGAAATGTGGGTCTTCATAACCTCCTGTCTGCCCAGAATATTTTGAGATACCTGTGTCTGCAGAGCTTGGGGTCATGATTGCTCCCCATCACCAGATTTGCTTCCTGCCTCTGTCCATGCAGTGTTTATAATCTTGTGTTGAGCTTCATCTTGAACCATAATGCTTCTGGTCAACTTTCTCTTTTCTTACTTTTCTGAAAGTGCTGCACTTCTGCACCAGATGCTCTCCCACCAGTTTGCTCGTACATTCTCTATCCTATTTAAAAGTACCTCTCTTCATTCATCTCACCTCTTTGTCTCCTCTCTTCTCATCCATTTTCTTCTTGAATCAGCTTCTCACCATCCCTGGAGGCTTTTAAAAAACATGTAGATGTGGCACTTGGGGATGTGGTTTACTGGTGGCCTTGGCAGTTGTACTCAGATGCTCTCAAAGGTCCTTTCCAATAAAAATGATTCTGCGATTCCGTGATCTGCTTCCCTTTTGTAAACTAAAATTTCAGGTTTCTCTTCACGTAATCTTTTCTGTGTCCCCTTTATTCTAGCAAAGTGAACATTTTAAAAATTGCTCTTTCTTCCAATTTTGGCCCAGTGTGCTGGACAAAGTACGTTGCGTGTCTTCATCTCACTGGTGCTGTCCTAACCACTCGAGAAGTGCAGGGCCTAATGCTTTAGGGAATGTGCCCAGTGCTGCAAAACTCCAAATACAGTTGTCAGGGTGCTGCCGGCTGCTGATAACCAAAGACTCCTGATAAAGTGGGTTGGTAACTCTTCAAGCCTTAGGCGTCCTGCTTTCAGAAATTATAAATGGATTCAAGAAGAGCTTAACCAGCAGCATGATGTTTATGCTTCTGGAGAGTAAAAGTTGGGTAGAGAGTGGGGTGCAGTGTTAATGGGCTGGATGCATCATGTAACAGCGTGATCTTTCTTTCCTCCCAGTGTCCCAGTGCTGAAACATGAAGATTATTTATTGAGGACACCTCCAGTGAGCAAAAACTCCAGAAAACCAGGGAGCAGTCGTGGGAGCAGTTCAGGGAAGAAAATGGTTGGCTTTGGTGGAAACGTGGATGATGGGCAAAGCCCTCTAATGCAGACCAAGAGGGAAGGCACCAAGTCCAGGAAAGGTAAGGGGAAGTATACTGTATTGCAGGGCCATGGGTGTGCTGGTGTATTCAAAAGGATATCAGTAAAATGCACAATTAAGGGAGAGGTTTGCAGGCATTTAAAACAACCTAAGAGAGGGTGGTAGCTCCATTTAAAAAAATAAAAAATATTGTAAATAACAAGTGGTGATCCTGTCTGCTCTTCCTGATGAAAGAGAAAAAAGTAGCCCCTTAATCTCAGAAAGCTCCTTCAGTGATTTATTTTTTAACTTTCCCAAAAGGCAGTGAGAATAAGTGCAGTGGGGTTTGCTCTTTAAATGTAATCTTCGCATTCTTTTCCTCCTAGAGTGACGACTTCACCATCACAACCTGCTATTTTGCCACACAGGGATGTCTGTGCTACTAGAATCTATCCTGCCCTTAGCTTAGTGCCTCCACTTAAGGAGCAGAGAAGCAATCTTCTCTCTCTTAGGAAGTGAAAAGGTTGGGAACAAAAGCAGCTTGGATGTTTCACTGCTTAGCCTTGAACATAATCCTTGGTTCAATTATGAACTAGCATTTTTTTTATTTTTTTATTTTAGCTTGTCAGCCAGTTTGCCGTATATGTCAGCATAAAAATAAAGAAAATGGCAAAATGAGAAGAAATGTGGTGCAGTTCTCAAAGGAACAAATAACTTGTGTTATTGGTTAAGACCGTACCAACATTAAAAACCAGTCCCTGTGAAGAAACTTTCAAAAGGGTATCATCAGCCTGGACCCAAACAGTGGCTGAGGTTAATCTCTTCCAAGGCACAGCTACAAAAGTTGGAAGCCTGTAAAGGGCTTGTGTCCAAAAAAATCAATTTCTAATTTGAAACAAAATCATTTTTGACTAACAGGGGTTCAGGACCCATTACTTTTGCTGTATAGTCTGCTGACATTTCACACTTTCTGTTGTGCACAATGAATCCTAATAGTCATTTTATAACATTGCTACACCAATCAATTTAAGCAAGAGAAAGCCGTTACAATTCTGCAAAGTTTCAGGGGCAATTTTCACTGATGGTTTTCTTTTATGGTTTTTTTCAGCTATCATTTTTTTTTCTTCTCTTTTCCTCTTCCTTCTGCCCTCCCCCCCCTTCTCTATGCTGTAGTGATGAAACTAGGATTTTTCACAGCTGGATGATGGGTTTTGTTCCTTGGATGGGGATAGTCCCCAAAAGTAATTTATTTTCCATAGATTCAGGGGAAAATATCCAACGTGGCCTCTTCTTCATTCATTCATTTCATTTTGTAGGACTGAGGAGAAGTTACAAGCTGCATCTGGCTATTGCACATAGCAACTGAGCTGCACCTATGCTGATTTAGTGATTGCAGGGGTCAGCATGATCTCTGAAGATGGTGGGCATCTTTTGCAAGCACTTACTGGGCTTGCTGGCTTTTATGGTGTAGAGCTGCATGGCAAAATTCGACTTATAAACATTGGTACTTGCTGTGATAGCAGATAAAGTTCAGAGGAATGCTTTCAAGCTGTGGAACAACCTCAGGTCTATTACTGATTTGAATGGTTGTTTATCACAAGGCAAATTACCTAGCACTAATCACTGAAGTTGAAGTCTTCTGTATTTAGTACCTTTTTAATTGGCTTCCTTCTGTTATATATTTGGACTCCTTTAGCAAGCACACACACATACTTGTGAAGTGTTTTTTCCATCTTAGGGGATCACTAGGACACAATATCAAGATTTTTAATTCTGGATAGCCTGGACTTAGTTGTCTCTGTCCTTTCTTTTGCTGGATATTCCCATCTGCTGCTGACCTGGGATTTCTGGTTCAGTGCAGTATGAGAAAGGGGAATGAAGTCCACAAGGTGATACCTTGAGGCATGAAACTCAGTGTCATTTAGCCGCATATCTGAAGGTGGCCTTCTGATCAGAACACAGCAGTGCTATGTTACAGAAACACATTCAGCTGAAAACTTCTCGACCATCAGATGCTGACCTGTTGCTACAGAGGTTTTTTTTTTCTCGTGCCTGTGTCAGTCTGGTCTATTTAAATTAAATGTTCTCCAGAATGGTGACTCTATCCAAGCACATCTTAGTGCAGTGCAAGTGCTGATGTGAGCTCTTGGGCTTGCTGTACCACCAGGAATGGTGGCTGTCTCTCTAGAGCAACACAGGCACTTGTATCAGGTTTAAAATTATTAACCAGGAAGCTGTCCCCATCCTGAAATGGTAGAAGGCTTTCCTGCCTACAGGACTGCTCACTTGCTGTGACAGCAGTGGGTTTGAGAAGGGTGATTTCCTAACAAGTCCACTTTTTCTTTCTCCCTAATGATGGTTAGTAATGGGGAGAAGAGCTTTGTTAACGTGGTTTCTTCACCTCGTGGAGTGGAAAGGGTCACTTCTGCTCTCTTTTTAGGGTAGAAACTTACTGGATCAACTTAGGAAATAAATTTTTATTCTCTCACTGTTGATTTTGTCTTCTGTTTCTGCTTGCTCCTTAGTTTTTATTCCCGTGCTTTAGCAGGTGTTTGTGTATTGTAGTCAAACTTTTTTAGTTTTACCAGAAAAACTTTAAGCAGTTGAGGCAATCTTGAAGTCTTAGATCCTTTCAGTAGTAAATTGTTTTTATTGGTGTCACCACCAGCTATGTCAATGTGTACTAAAATCTTACAACTTGTCTAGTTAAAAAGCGCTGGAGTACAGAAATGTGTGTTTCTCTTCCTTTCTGCTCTGGAAAGTTTTGCTGTGGGGCAGGGAGACCTACATCCATTGCACTGTGCAATACTGGGCAATTCTTTACATTTCTGTTTAAAGTATTCCTCTTTACGAACCCTTCCTGAAATACCTCCGCATTGAAACAAAAGAAAGAACTATTCTCCCCTTTGTTTTTTCTTGTTGGACATAACATCTGCATGATGATGTGTAGCATGCATAGTTTCCTTTCCATATGTAAAAGAAAAAGCCAGAGAAGGAAAATTGCTTTAGCTCATTTTAGCCCTGTACTTTTCCAGGGGCTGATTTCTCTAGATAGTGTTTGTTTTAAGGTAGTTTTTCTAATGTAGCTTCTTAGGGATTCAGGATCTGGAACTTCTTCCCTTGAGGGAAGACTCTTCTTTACAATTGAATAGAGCAATTAGTTAATATTAGTGAAGTGCTTTGAAGATGTGAAGTACTATATAAATGTTAAGTCTTATGAATATTACTATTATTCAAGTCATAAAGATTTCTTTTATGATTATCAACCTAGATTTCCCATTGCTTACTTTCATTCCATTGCTGCTTGAAGTAGCCTCAACCATATTTCTTCATTCTTAGTGTTTACACTTTTAAAATATAGACTGCTGTATTTCCCCACTTTCATAATGTTTTAGTTGTCTGTTTTTCAAGCAGAAATATACGGCTGTTTGAGTTTTCTCAAATGATTCTTTAATCTACTTTAAATCATTCTGGTACCAAGTTAGCCAAATTGAAAATAGTATTCTTAACATTACCATTTAGGAGACATTTATAATTGCTTTGGGGGTAGCTTGCCTTGCAAGCTTATATCTAGGTTTTTTTTGTGATTCTTTGCTGCTCCAGGTTCTTTCTATTGGTGTCAGAATTTAAATTACCACACTATATAAGAGCTTTTTCTTTCTTCCAGGGGTAAATGTGTCTGTTCTTTTCCCATGTTTCTTGCTTCTCTAGATCATCTGCAATGTCTCCAGTCTCATACTGTCTTCTAACACCTGCAATCTAATTAATTTGCTGTCATTTGTATCACCTCAGTTCTCTATGACTTTTCATAAATAATTACCAGTCACTTCACAAATTCATTAACGAATTCCCTTTAGTCCTGAAATATATATCCTTCAGACTAAAGACTTTGTATCTTTTTTTTTCCCCTGGTAGTTTCTTTTCATCAGCTTTATATAGGCAGGTATTATACATCAACAGGGTCTTCATTATCCTCTACTTGCCAATTTTCCCTTAGGATATTTTCTTCTCATAGTATATTTTAAAATTAGTAGTAGCTTGGACATTTTTGGGAATGTTATTGATTTAATCATCTTTATATATTTGCTTGTTCCTGAGTGTTTCTTTTCCCTCAAAAGACTTGCATGCCTTTTTAAACTTTTTTTTTTTTTAGATATATACTTATTCGGGATTTCTTGATGCCCCTGCTTTATGTCTATGCAGCCTAACAGCCTCAGTAAATTCCTGCTGAGTTCCTTTTCTTGTTTTCTGTTTCTAGCTCTGGTAATATTTTCAAACTTGGGTTTTTGAACAGTCCCCTTGAGGCCGTGTTGGCCACTTTTGAGTCCATATATTGTCTTTTTTTGCAGAGATACATCTCATTTGCTGTGGATGTAGTATGTTGCCGATGTGCCAGCCTTTTCTCATATTAGCAATTGAATATTTTCTCCTATGTTAACAAGGTTTTTATTACTTCGGTATTAGTTTCTTAAAATCCAGCTGCCTCATTCCACTGTCACATGAAATGATTTCTAAATATCTCTTATTTGATCATAAAGTCAAAACTCTAAGCGAGTGGCTTCCAGTCTTTATATGCGTACCCACTCTTCTCATCATGGATTGGCACACTATCAAGTTACCAGGGACACACAATCAGCATATATTCCCATGATATTTCCAAGACTTCCTTCACTGATTAACTCTTTCTTAGGCAAGATTTTTTCACTGCACGATACTGAAGCACAGTTCATTATAGCAGAGTGATAATGTATTTTTTTGTTAGTCTCCCTAAAATGCATCTTAAAACAAGTAGGTTTACTGAATTGTATATATTTGTATAAATCTTAGATCAGTGCATTGTTTTAAATAATTCCTTGGACAGCTGTACATTTTACTCTGGAGCTGGAATTACAACTTTGTGTTGCTTCATGTTTCAGCATTCACTGTTCACAGAGCTGAGCAATATTTGGTCATCACAGGGTTACATAAGGATCTAAACACTGGTTTGACTTCAATTTTTGCTGATATGTTTAGTTTTCCCTATACTAACTCTAGTTAAGTGATGTTGGTTGCACACAACTAATTAGGCTAGATTAAAAAATCCCAAATCCACAGGTTTTTGTGTGGTAGATCAGATAGCTCCTAATTTTCGTATTGCCCGTTACTCTCATTTACCTGTATGCTATTTGTCTTACTAAATCTGATCAATGAAACTCAGTTCTCAGGTGAGCAAGTGAAAAGTTGGCTGGACAGCCAGCCTTCAAGGGTTGTCTTCAGTCCAGCTGGCAGCCAGTTCATAGTGGTTAGCTGCTTAATATCAACAGCCTGGGCAGCGGGACAGGGTGCACCTTCAGCAAGTTTGCTGGCTTGGGGAGGCAGTCAGTGTGCTGGAGAAACAGGGCACAGTATTCAAAGGACCTTAACCAATTGGGAAAATGGTTTGACAGAACCCTTTTTAGGTTCAGCAGAGTGAGATGCCAGTTCCTTCAACTGGGTTGAACTGATCTCATGTAGCAGGACAAGCCTGAAGGCAGTTTTGCCAGAAAAGATTGGGGTGTCCTGCTGAACAGCAATGAGTTGGTAGTGTGCCTGTGTGATGGAGTAACAGAACCTCTTACTGGGCCATAACCACACAGCTGTGGTCACCGGAGTGCTGAAGTGACACGTCTCCCCAGCCAGCTCAGTGAGACTGTGTCCATAAGTGCTGTGTCCACTCCGGGACTCCACAGTGCACGGACAGCACTGACAAGCTGTAGGAAGTCTGGCAGAGGCAGCCAGGACAGCCATGCGGCTGACGCAAGAGGCTGAGAAAGCTGGGTGTGTTCAGCCTTAAGAAGAGGTGATTCAGCATGGATCTTTCTTCTTGCTTCAGCTACCTTAGGAAAGGGTGTAGAGAAGAGGGAATGAGACTTGGAAGTCATCATCAGCCATGTAAGAGACAACAGGGAAAAGTCACAACTCAGAAAATTCTGATTAGCTGTACAGGAAACATTTTTCACTATGAGGCTGGTCAAACAGTGGAACCAGAGGAGTTTCCCAGAAGGGTTTTATCAGTGGAGACATTCAGCACCTAATGTGTGACAAGTGTCTGAAACCTGTTGATGCTGTTTGAATGGAGGATTGAACTACATGGCGTCCAAACTTCACCTTTAAACTTAGATTATTTTGTAATTCAAGAGTTATTTGGAGGTGGGAAGAAGGAATGGACTCTCAGTTCTATTTCATTTAAATGAAAATACTGTTGGAGTGATATTTACACTTGGAGAACTAACATATAGCACGTCATGAGAACTGCATCTGTGAAACAAGCTGAATCTTGTGGGCCACTTAGGAAATTGTAACAGTGCAAGTCTGTCAAACTCTGGGCAGTAAGATGGAGGCTGCAGAGTGTGTCTTATTCTGCAGATTTGATTCTGCATGGTCCTGAAATGGATGCTGTGCACAGCACTGTCGACTGATGAGCTCTCTGTCATTTCTCTGTGTGTGTTTGTCACTCGAAAACTGTTTCAGTTTTTCATCCCAGTGTTCTGTAATAATGCAGAATTGAGAAACATCTATTCCAAAATCGCTAGCTTCTGATGCCTGGTTTGTCTTCACTTCATTCCACAGGGACAACTTCAGGACCTAGGAAGGATGCAGCCATATCTCCTGGGTTGATGGGCAGCAGCAAAGTGCTTGCAGCCGCAGCCATATCACCGATTCAGCATGACCCTTCACGGTAAGCTGCTGGATAATCTCTGGTTTAAGATTCTGCAAACACAACCATCAAATTCTCCTAGATGCAGGGAAGTGACTGAATTTCTATGTTGTTTCATATTAGCACAAGCTGAATAATACAAACTAAAACCGGCCATATCCTTTTGACATTTTTAGTAAGCCTTAAGTTGCATACTAGAATAAGAAAAGCAAGAATATGCCAAGTTCTAACATTCTAATTTTACTTAAATTTTGAACAGAAAGTATTTTGTGTTCCAAGTCCTGACACATTAAATACCTTTGTAAATAATTTTAATGGACAGTGTTAACCCTGTTAAGTTTTACATCCGCTTGAAGATTTTAATCCCTCTTCATTTGCCCGCCTCCTCCCCCACCCCCGTTTTTATCAAATGGCATTTCTTTTAAAATGTTTTGTATGAGAGTTATTTTATGTTTAATGACAAGTAACAAAATCACATTAAGTCAGCAATTTCTGATTATACTATATATCTGCACTAAATGCACTGGAAAAGCAGCATTATCACTTCTGTTCCAATGAAAAAACTAAAAGCAGCATTGTTGTTACGCTTACAAGTCTGAAAACAACTTGCCTTCTTTAGGCAGGACTGCATTTTTAGTAGTAAATGCCTAGAAGAACAGCATACAATCCCTGCTTTCCTTTATCATATCTCACATTTTCTCATAAAAAAATCTTTAGTTAAGCAACAAAATACAAGCAGATTGAAATATGAACTTGAAGTATTTTATACCTCTAGTTAGATAACAGTGCAGTGGCATAACAGGAATGTGCAACCGTTCATGAGAAGAGTTAAATGTTTCTTGGAGGATGAGAGGGCTAGAGTCAGATTTAATCTTCTCTTGGCCCAGTGGACTTGGAAAATGTATGCTTGATATCATCCCTGTATTCTTGGCAGCAGCTGGCAGTTTATTTCTATCTTCTGAGAGAACTTGCGATATATAACAGGTGAAAAACCACTATCAATATTGACAAATTTGTACTTACTTGCTATGGAAACACTTTTTTTTTTCTTCTGATGGACGGGATGATAATTCTTGGAGGATTTAAGCACTGAGTTAGATCGGGCTGTTTCCCACAAGTAGCTGTATGTTTAAACTAACAGAAACCACAAGATTGCCTAAGCGTTTCTCTTAGAAGCCATGGTTACCTTTGCAAGGCAGTCATAGCAGATAAAGTGTGTGTAAAGATACTGCTTGATACTGTCTAATAGTGCTAAGTTCAGATTCCATTCAAGCACTGAGGAGTAGATATAATTATGCACATCATACGATGACTGCTCAGAAAAAGAAATTTTATTCAAGAGGATTGATGGTCTATTCTTTTCCACAGAGGGGAGTAAAATATTTGTTGAAATATGCTGTTAGAAATCATACCAGGTAAAGTGATCAGTAAAAGGAGTCTGATTAGGTGTCATCCTTAAAGTATTATTTTACCAGCTGATGAAAAATCCTGTATTTCTGGGCACTTTCTGCCATGCTTCCTCCCTTTCTTTCTCACCATTGGGGCTGTAGGTATAATTGACTAGGTTAAACAGCCATGTTGTGCTTTCCCTTACTCCTGGCCTTTTCTAATTGAAAATGGTAAATGGACAAGTATTTCTGGGGAGACCTAAAGCTGATTCTATCCTTCATCGAAAAACCTGCTTGGGCAGCAGGTCAGTCTCAATTTATCACTGAATGGTTATAAGCTTAGACTGCAGGTTTAACTAACTAAATTAATCAATATTGAGAATTATTGCTGCTTTTGTGCCACTAAAGTTAGGGTTTGTCAGCATGTTCATTATGATCTGTGATTTGGGGGGGTTAACAGCTTAACCACAACAGTTGGCACGGATCTGAAACTTGCAACACAAAGCCCTAGCCTAAGAGCAAATTTATTTATTCAGCAGTACATGTAAACCTAATTACTTTTGACTATTTAAATTTATAGGACTAGATTCAACTCGTGTTTGTGCCAGCTTTAACTAGCACAAACCCTGGCACCCAGCAGCAGCAGCAATGGAAAGCCTGCCAGGGAGAAGGTGTTGGAAAGCGACAGAAGCTCCCTGGCAGCGAGAGGCATCAGGGTGCTAGCACAGCTTCTGGGAAGGGCTGGCTGGGTAAGCAGGCATGGCAGGTAGAAGATGTGTTGGCATGATAGCCTGCCTTGGCAGGGCTCAACTGGAGGCTTCCGTGTGTTACAGCTACCTCCTGCTTGAGAAAGAATTGCTGCAGTCCTACTTTCTTCTCTGTCTCGGAATGAATCATGCCATGAACGAAAAATAAGTGTCCCTAGAAAGTAGATGTAAACCTTGAGAGCCTTAGTGCTAGACCTGTAGAAGGACCAGACTTGCAAAATGAGTGTGCACAAGGCGATTTCAGTGATATCTCTGAAAGAAAAAGAAAACTCCAGCATTTCCTTCTCTGGCATCTGGAGCTGGGCTAATAGTGAATTTGTTTGCCTGTCAGGCTTCTGTGTATGCCTGTCGCTGCCTTCCATAACGTGGCCAAACACTGCAAGTTTGGTTATCCAGTGTTCTTAAGCCAAGTGCCTACCACCTGCATGAGGCCCTTGAAATTATGTTCACAGCAGGTCTGGAAAGCTTTTCTACTCCATGTGCTTATTTATCTAGACCAAAGCCAGTATATTTGGGAAAAAATATCACAGGCAAGAATGGGGCTGGGCAAATTTGGAAGAGTAGATTTGTTCCTAAAGATTTGTTCCTGATTGTGTTAAATGTTACCTTTTTGGTGACCAGGCACATTTTTTCATAACTAGTGTTTGCCTAGAAGAAAGAGTCTGTGTTTCTGGTGAACTGGAGGGGAGCTGGACAGGGGAAGTAGTGACATATTGGTGCTTTCATTTAGTAATGAAGTTTTTACATAAACTAGATCTTACCTTAGGTATAATCAGGTACTGATTTCAGCAAAACAAATATTGTATTGCATACAGAAGTGAAACTGCTCTAAATGAAAGTATTCAGCTATTTCTGGGGGGAAAAAAAAAAGGAAGTTATAAATTGTACATTCTGAAATACCATTTAATTTGATTACAGCCCTGTTGCAATTGTCAGGCTCTCCCCACGTAGTGTTGAGTTTGGCACCGTAAGTCCTATAACACTGCAGAAATGAAGCACTTAAAAAGACACCGGCAAAGTTTGTTCTGCTCACCATGGAAACAGATAATTCTCCTGTAGTGTTTTTCACTTTGGACAAAGCAAATTTAAGAACAGTTACGTACATTAAGGGACCGTGTGATAGTCTGGGATTTCAGCATCAAGTCTGTGGTTTTTGGTTGCATTTTAAGATCAAAGCTTTCATACTTGCTGAATGCATTGTCTTGGAGTGAAGTTTCTTGTAGCCAATAAAAGAAGTGATTTAGAAGTTCTTGCAATATGAATGCTGTATTTGAGCTGTATTATTATCTGTTAGACTACAGTGGCCTCTTGGAGTTCTTATAAACAGATTGTATTGTGTAAATTTGTGTTTAGGGACATTTTAAAAACAAAACTATTTACCCAATTGCCCAGCACATCTCAGGTGAATGTGTATTCAGGGACTTTTAAGCAAATTAATATCTGATGTAAAATATAATGTGCAGAATTGTATACTTAATAATGCACACTGGAATAGTCTAAAGTAGTTCTGTTGTGCTGAGTGTTAGGAAATATGACAGTTATGAGATTCAAGCTTTTGTCTTACTTATGTCGTCGTTGATTTTCACATCTTTGCATTTTGGATGCTTAAATATGCATACCAACTTAAGACGATCTCTGAAGTTCCTTATACTGTAGGGTCTAAGCAAGCACTGCCAAAGAAATAGAATTGGTTTTCTGCCCTCAGGATCAGACACCACTCAAGATTCAAAAGGAGCAGAAAACCTTCATTCCAGATTTAATTTAGGAACATTTAAAGAGATTAAAAGTGTGTTTGGAGTGGGGTGGTGAGTTAGTTTCTGAAAGTGGTAGGAGACGCAAGTTTTGCCTACTCCCCGAGAAAGCCAGCAGTGCAAAAAGTCCAATGTACTTCCATATGCAAGTGATAAAACCAGACATTGGCAAATTAATCTCTCTTATTCACAGTGTAGGTTGTTAATTGTTCTCTCTGCTGGCTGTCGATATAATGTGAAATTTTCATTCCCCATTCAAGATGGAAAAAGTTGTGGCTGAAAATGTTAACATTTGCATTTTTATTTGTTGATTTATTTAAAGGACAGCCTCTCTTACAGCAATCCATCACTCAGTGACACCCCAAATATGAATAATGTATTGTAGACTTGCGGTTACAATGTGTAATAAGTGCCAGAGACAGTAGAAGAATGTTAACTATGTTGCAAATGTAATATTTATCGACTCATACTTTATTGCTTTCGAGGTTCAATAATACTGACCATAGGACATTAATATCACTTATCTCGATTTTAGTTGGGCACCTCTGTATGTAGAAGTAACCCATCTATCTCATACTTACAAAATAAATGTGAATTTTACAGCTCTTTGTAAGAAGTGCATTGTAGGTTTCTTGGCTTACTCCTCACAGTTCTCCTTCTCTACCTTCTCATTTACTTCTGCTTGACACTGATCCTCCTCTGGTTGCCTGACCCAGGTGGCAAACACCTCAGCACTCTTCTAGAGGCTTCATTTACTGGCTGCCTTGTGATCTTGTGCCTCTGATAGGATTTGGGCTAAGTCTCTTTTCCTATTAAAGACCAGTATGAAAAGAGTTTTCTATTGCTTCTGTCTGAAAAGACAACAGCTGAGAGGCTGAAAGAGAAATACCTTCTCTTTTGGAAAGACACACATAGCAAATCTAAATCATCTCTTTGAGGATTACAGATATCAGAAACAGAAGTGTTTAATACGTTCAACATTGGTTATAGACACGGAACTTATTTACAGAGAAATTTTAACTCAAGGAATAGAAATACGTTAGAGCAATTTGGGAAGATTGGGATTTAAAATTCAGTGGGGTTTGAGAACCAAAATTTTATTGATAACCTGCTGAAGGAGAGAATTTGCAATAAGGTTTTGCTACAGTTGCAAATCCTTCAGTAGTGATTATTCCCGTCTTTAGTAGTTGCTCCAGAGTTCTGCTTTGGAATCTGATACCGGCTGGGCACACGCTCCTCCTTATCTGCTCTCTTCGGTTACAGCCACTAAAAGCTTTGAAGTCTCGGGGGGGAAATGCAGATGTGAACCCAGGGCTGGTATCTAAACCAAATTTAACAATGGGAGATTTCAAGCTTGTGTTGAAATCAGATTTCACCTGTGAAGCCTGGCTCTTGGGAAACTTGGAATTGGGTTCGGCCATGAAAATGATAAGCCTTGATTATATTTTGTGTTGTAGACATCAAGTAAATTTTGAAGTGACATTCTGTATTTACATCTGAGGTTATCAAATTTAACACATCATTGGCTTCTTTCTTTACTGTGTGTAACAGGAACACCTATTTGTGTCAAAGCAGCCTACCTAATAGCTACTTTGCAATAACAGTTTCGGATTGTCCATTGCTGACAATGAAAATCATATTGGGAAATTCTGATTTGCAGTGCAAAAGGATTAATGTTAATTACCAACTGTTGGCTGTAATTGTCACCCTCATTAAAATGCAGAATTATGTATTTCTTAGTTATAAATAACCCTTCTAATTGTACTTGATGTATGCCAGTTTAATCAAAAAGTACACTTGCAAACAAGCAGATATTTGCATTAATCTAGCACTGGATCTTTGAGTCTTTTTTGATCGTCTTTTATTCCAAACTTGACTAGTTGGGGGAGGTCTATTACAGCTATGTACCCTGTACACATTTTTTTTTCAGCTCCATGGATCTGACAGGATTTTGTATTAAAATTAGGGGAAATGTCTTCTGGGAATGCTCAGTGCAACAGAAAACGTGTCAGTTTTGAAGTAGTTGGCAAGGTTTCCATCATTCAGTGGTATGACAATAACTTGATTGTAGTTTGAAAGTAATAATAAGCAAAGGAAAACAGAGTACAAATCACGTTATGAAGCTGACTTAACTCTTTGCATAATTTTCATTGTTATTTTAATTTCTATTTTTTACAATTTTTCCCCATGTGCATTTGCAGGTTCTCAAATAGCACGTCAAATCTTAAGAGAATATTGGTTCATTGGATGTGATTCCTGTTTGCATTTGTAATCACAGCAATCAAAACAGCCTCAAAATATTTTCAGGTTCATCTGTATTTTCCTCTGCTCCTTTGTAAAAAAAAATTACTTTACTGTCTCTTTTTCCTGTACTGATACCTTGAGTGTTCTGCCTTGTACTTTTAAAAACTTTTTTAGATGTGATGGCAATTTCTACAGAGCTTGGCAAGGTAAGATCAGTCTTAATTCCTGTCTTCATGGTTCTCTAAGCAACTGTTCTGTTCCTAGTACTGTAGTAATTTCTCTTCTCATCTTTCAGAGGCATTTCCTCTCGTTTTTTTGGAGGTTTGTTTTATTTTTGAGATGGGAGGAATTGATGGATAATACATGCAGGATAATTGCATCTTACTTTAAGAAGCCGTTATCCCAAAAGGTGTCTCTGCCATCATTCCACCATATTGCTTATGTGTTAATAAATTCCCTTTTTCTTCTCTCCTTCACTTTCCTGGACCTTTTAGGCTGTAAACTCCTTAGGGCAGGATCTTGCCACAGCACATCTTCGTGTTTGACTGGTCCATGCAGTAATGATGTTTAACTGTGATGATGGTATAGTTAGGGTAGAATTTGTCTTGCTTATCTTGAGACAACTGAGCTAGTTACCCTCAATATTTTATTTTAGAACCAGGTAAATATCCTTTTGGTGATAACTGTTATCCCATGAGCAGTAAAATAAGCCTGGGGCAACACATACTGGCACCTTATCCCTCTTGCTGAATACGTGGAACTAAAAATAAGTTGTTTGCCATTCATATTTTCATTATGGATTGGAGGCAAATGCAGGGTTAACCCATATGCTGCGTGGTCAGTGCCCTGATTATTAATATACTTTTAATGCTTGCACTATAAATTGAAGGGCTTAGGCATCAAAACTATAAAGCCCTCCACTCTGAGACAGGGAGTGTATATGCCTGATTGTGAACATGCAGCATCTATCTCAGCAGCACATGAGCTTGTGATGTGGTAACATTTTCGATAAAAGTCGTGGTGATGGAAGAAGTTTGGCTGCTTTGGAGAGTCCTGTTTTGAACTGCTGTGACCTGGTGACACCCTGTAACTCAAACACTGGTGACTGTGCTAGTGCAGTGATTTTCGGTCTGAGCAGGGTCTTGCAGCAGTCCTGTCCCATCCCTGCCAGTCAGATGTGCCGTGCACCAGGGGATGGTCTCAGCAGGCAGACACAGCTCTGTCTCCTCAGGTATTTCATCAGTTATTTCCAGCTGATGAGTTTCCTGCTTCAAAAATAAATTCCTGCCTCTCTGTCACTTAAGGACAGTAACCAGTGCTTTATAGTGTCTGATTTGCCCCATTTCCAGTTTTTAATGTGCTTTTTTAAGCCTTTGTGATATTCTAGATTTCTGCCTTAATAAAGACATTCAGCTTTTCTTTGAGCTACTGTGAATAGCATAGTATCATCAGCAAATGCCTCTTCCTTATTTGTCCTTTCTCTAGGCCACTTGTGAATGCATTAACGAGTTCAGGCCCTAAGAGGTTTCTGTGAGGCTCCACTGGTGACCTCTCTGGCCACTTTATAGCAGAGCAATTTTAATGTTTTCTCTTAATTTCCTGAGTTTTAACTAGTTACCTATCCATTAATGGATTTTTCTCTTAGTTTATGTCATCTTTTAAGTCTTTAGTAAGAGATTTGCTGGAGGACTTTTGGAACTCCAGACAGACTATATAAACTGTAGTTTCCTTTTTAGATGCATAATAATCTTATGAATCTTGCAGAGGTCCTCAGTGAATGAAGACTTTATATTAAGTCTCTGCCAATATGTCGAGTTTATTGATTCTTTATTATAATTTCTATCAATCTGCTTGTTCTAAATGTTAGACCTCTTCATTTGTAGGTTTCTGCATCTTTCCAGATCACTTAAAAAAAAAAAATCCTGCGTTTGCCCAGAACTGAAGCAGTTTTAGGCAATTAGTTACATGCTACAGTTAACAGTTCAGCTATTTCATACCTGAGCTCCTTCAGAAGTTTGAGTGCCAGCTGATCCCAGCAATTCATTATTGTTCATTCATGCCGATTTGTTCTGTAATTTATTTGCAGGACATTTCAGCTTCAAACAGGTCTTCCACTGTGTCCTCTGTAGCTTCAGAAACTTCTGAAATTCCCACATGCTGAATGTATGTTCATCTCATTGAGGTTTTCTGCTGTGGCTTTATAATCCTGTTCCTTGTGTAACTTCATTTCCTCCTAGCTTTAACTTAAACTTCCTATGTTTTATATACTTAAAACTGGGATTTGTTATTGGACCTAATGCTTTCAGCAGAATAACCCTTCGTCTTTGGCTGGAATTCCTTGTGGGGGGTTTGATTTTGTGGAGTTTTTTTTGGTTGTGGGTTTGTGGTATTTTTTTTTCTTTCCTTGAGCTAGCAGTTTGTTCCATTTTCTTTATTTAGACCTGACTGGATGACAGTTTACTGTTTCACTTAAACTGGTAAGGTTTCTTTTCATCCTTCTGAAGTCTTTCTCTGTAGGTTGAGTCTCCATTTTTGGAGCCCTAGTATGACTGTTATTTTTAACAAGCTTTCTCATTTTTATATTGTTTCCACTTCTGAAGTGAAAGACTCCTGTAGCAAATTTTTGCTCAATAGTGATTGCTGTGTGTTGGTTGTCACGTCTGGACAGTGCAATGGATTGCTCCCAGATGTGAGAGAGATTTTATGGAATGAACAGCACAGCTGGGACTCTTCAGCTTGGAAAAGAGTTGGCTAAGTTTAGGATGCCATTAGAATTTCATAAAATCAGAAGTAACCTTCAGAAAATGAGCAGGGAACAATTCTTTATAGTCTTGTCTGCTGGAAAAACTGGTGGGCATCAGACGGAATTGTGAGATGGCACATTCAGAGGATGTAAATGAAGACAGAAACCAGCAGTCACCTCTTATCCTGACCTTTTATCACTATTGTGTTTCTAAACTCCACATATTTCAAGATTGTTATTGTCATTTTCTCTAATTTATACAGCTTTTTAAAGTCATCCTCCTTAATATAGGGATTATAATAATGATTTTTAAATAGCCATCTATTTTTAAATAACTATTGTCTCTTATCATCCTTGTTAAGACATTTCCAATTGGGAAAAACCCAATATCTGGGCTTATGTCTCAATCTTACAATGTAATGTATCTGTCACGAGTTCAATAGGACATCATAATAGAAGATTTTTCCCAGGTAGGGTAATGAAAGAGCCAAGGTATCTTCCACATTTGTTTAAGGAAAGTAATGGTAGTGTTTCAGTGTAAAGAATATTGAACTTTGAACTACTGAACTGAATATGTTTTTATTTTGTTGGCTTTACTTTGGGGAGCCCCGAATCACGTAACATGCCTTTAGCTTTCTGAGACAGAGTTGAAGGAAACAGAGAGGTGATGTTGTAGTCTCTGATTACAGACCTTTGTTCAAACTGAATGCACCAGTTTTTACTGCAGGTGTGACTTTTTTTTCCTTTTCCTAGGCCACATTTCCTTTTCAAAAACACATGCTACTGATCATCGTTAAGTTTGGCTTTGTGATGGGCTGTGACTAGAGCACTGAAGCTCTCTCTTCAACATTTAGATAATCTTGAAGGAAAACAGTATCTTGCTGTTTTTTTTCACCATTTATTTAATTGTAGATACTGATTATATTTAACATTTAAGTTTCTCCATGCATGTTTCTACCTCCCCAGTAGTTTGGGGCTGTGTATGTTAATTTTGATCTGTTTTGGGATGGTATTTAATATATGGCCCTCTGAGGAGAAAAAAAAAAAAATTCTTTCTTTAGTCTGCATGTGTTGGGAGGGAAATCATTTGGAAATATGATGGAAATCCAAACCTTTTGCTGAAAATAATATTCTTTGTTTCTGCCCTGCGTTAAGTTAGCTCTCTCTGTTTTAATGGTGGTGACTTAAGTGTTGTCTTTCACCTTTTTTCTTCCCATCTGTAGGTTTTGAAATATCCTGCTTTGTTCCATACTGCTGGAGAACATAGTGAAAATTACCTAGTTTAAAATGTCCCTGCTTATTACAGGGGGTTGGACTGGATGATCTTTAAAAGTCCCTTCTGACCCAAACTATTCTATTATTCTATGGAAAAAAAAATGTTGATACAGTTCTTTTTTTTCTGTAAAAAACAATCAAAGACATTCTAGAGTACTAATATATAATTTATGTATTTAACAGCTTTTAAAGTATATTCTCAAAGCCTCTAATGCCATTGTACTTTTAACTTTCGTTTTTGCTTCATCTGCGTTGAATCATCTTTTACTACTTAAAACAGAAATTGGGTTTATTGAAACATTTCAGTTCTGATTATTTTATAATAAAGATGAAGAAGTCTAACCTAATGAAATCACTGGAATGAAATGAGAAAAATTTGAAAAAAATTAATAAGCTGAAGACTTGAAGTTTTTATTAAGTCACATTTAGCTGTATGTTTCTCTGTGTGTACCGTCTTGGATCAGTAGGATGAGAAACATGTCTTGTAAGGAATGACCTTTGCACTGTTAGAGTGACTTTCTCTGTTACATTTCCAGAAGAGTTACTGGAAATACATTGCCAATAGTTCTTGCATGAGTTAACTTCTATGCCTGTGATCACAAAATTGTGGTTTGAGATGAGCAGTATTACTGAATTCCGATTCTTCCCCCACATAGTTCAGGCCTGTAAATATATTTTATAGAATACACACATGTCTGTCAGTCTGTTGGGTCACTGTGAAACATCCTAATGTACAAGCAACTTCATGATTTATGAGAGACTTTTCCATACTCTTAGAAATAAAATGGTTCATGCTCCCTGCAGAGTATCTGGTGATTCCCTGTGGGACTGCGTTGGTGTATCTGCAGTACGAAGGTTGCTTGCTTTGCAGGTGTCCACTCTGATGTGGCATGGCCTTCTAAAGTGTCTGTGCCCCTGTCCCTGGTTCTGCCCAGAATTTCTCAAGCTCCTCTCTTGTTCCAATGACCTTGTCCTTGCTGGGGAGACAGCGTTCTTCCAGCGCTGCCTTTTCTTTTTACTATTACAGGTGAAGCAATTCCTAGAAGGACTTTACAGTGCTCCAGCTGCTGCTCATCCCAGCTTTTGCTTGACTCTGTTAATTGCTCTGTGCATCCCTGTTCTTATCCATATGCTTGGAATTTTGAACCTGTATGTCTACCTGGTTTGTAGGCAACAAACTGACCTCATAAGAGAGTTGTTCTCTCCCTCCCCCTTCCTTGCCAATCTTTTTTCTTATCTCCTAATGGCCTCTCAGCATCTAGATTTCTAGACATGAAAGATAAGTGTGTTTTCTTAACTCAGCCTGCACTGACAGCCAGATTCGACTGTGATGAGCATCTTAAGGGATGTCTGGATCACTAGAATGTACAGGTCTATTGTAATTAGCTGTACAATTTTCTTGCTTTTGCCTCTTCTGTTTTGTTGTGCACTTTTTAGCAGCAGACCCTTTCTACCGGTGCACAAACCGTAACATCACATGACATTGACTTTACTCAAACCAGAAGATTTTTGTGCCAAGGTTGTAACATTGTATCATTACTTCATTGTATCTGTGTGAAAATTTTAATTTCACGCCCTGCGGACTTCACTGTCTCTGTGCACTCTGATCGTGTTGTTGCATAGAAGGGTAAGTCCCTGGGTCACATTCATTTTGTAGTGTATTTTTTTTTTAGTTTCTTTTTTTTTTTTTAAAGTTCTGTTTCCTTTGAGAGATCTTGCTGTAAAGTTAGCTCAGGACTTCTGCCAGGAAAATATTTGCAAGCTTAAAGGGAAGATACTAAAACTATTTTTTTAAAAGTTTTTTACAGTGTGGCTATGACCATCTTATTAAAAAACAAAAAAAATATGTATGGCATTTGGGCTACACTATGATAAATTTGCATGTGAATAGTTGCAAGTGATTTGGTGAAGTATGTGAGAAAGGGAGGGAAAACCCTTGTTTAAATATATCATGAGGTTTCCCATAATCCTGATTTTCATGAGTTGCAGACTTTCCTGGGCAGAAGTCCTTGGTTGATCTTTGGATTGGTTTCTGGAGATTCCTGGTTTGCAGGCATTGATTGGTATTTTAAGCTTCCCTGTTTGTATCATGCCTACACTGCATGGGTGGTAGGTCAATGCCCAGTCCTTGGTAGTCAGTCTTTGCCCTTTTGGTCTGTGTTGATGAACAACCTCTCTGGGCAGCCTGTGCCAATGTTCAACCAGCCTACGTAGCAAGAAAACTTTTTTACTTCCATTTGGATGGAATTTCCTGTATTTCAATTGGGGCCCGTTACCTCTTGTCCTTTCACTGGGCACTGCAGAGAAAAGCCTGCCTCCATCTTCTTTATTTATACCCATTGGTATAAATATTTATACCCATTTATTACATAAGTATTTATACCCATTGGTGAGATCACCCTGAGCTGCATTTGCTCCAGGTCGAACAGTCCCAGCTTTCTCACATTTTGCTTTTGTGTCAGATACATCAAAGCCTTAATCATCTTCACTGGATCCACAGCACTCCAGCTGTGTCCCGCCAGTGCTGAGTTGAGAAGGAGGATCGGCTCCCTTGACCTTCAAGCAGTTCTGGCCTTCACTGGCTTCTGTTCAGGGCTTTTCATGTATCAGGACAACAAGTGTCCAGGTCCTTCTCTGCAAAGCTGCCTTCCAGCCAGCCAAACCTGCCATGTGCTGGTGCCTGGGGTTATTCCTCCGCAAGGTGCAGGACCAGGCATTTCCTGTTGTTGCATGTTGTGAGATGCTTGTGAGCCCATTTCTCCTGCCTGTTGAGGTCCCCCTCTGTACACTTCCTGGCTTCTCAGCCTGGAGTATATTCTGAAGAATATGGAAATGAGAGACTTAGTATCAGTTTCTTGAGCTGTTAAGTGCCCTGCCTTATTTTGTAGTGTATTAATGACCTTATGTAGTTTCTAACAGAATCATGGACTGTTCGCAGGTGTGTGGTTATCGAAAAGTAATCCTGCAGCAGCCGAGATCATCTTTGCTAGTTACTGCTGGGAATGAACAAACTAAAATTTCACTTCCCTGCCCATCTGTTCAGCAGCTGAAAGTAGGTAATTTATCTCAGTGGGACACCTACCACCTGTGTAAAGTTTTTGAAAGAGGTTGTTAGCATGTGATGACTATAGCCAAGGGACACTGGGCCTGAGCGCCTCGTGCTCCGTGCCTCACTGCTGTTTTTTTCTGTAGGGTGCCTCACAACCCGGTACTTGCACAGTGCCAGACCTGCTCGGTGGCTGTGTCCCTGTGAAGCTTGCTGCGGCTGTGCCTGCTCTGCCACACAACCTGCTCCGGAGCCGGCGGCGTGCGGCTCCTCGCCAGCAGTGGCCCCTCTTTGACATGCTAAACCAGGCACCACCAACATGCCGTATTTTTTACAGCTACTGTTTTATCTCAGTGGCTCCTCTTGAATTATGTATCCTCATCTTTGATGTATGAAATCTCAGCTGATTTAAATATTACCCCAGAGAGTTCAGCACACCTGGAAATGAACAGAGTGACAGATAGTCCCAGTCTTTCCACGCTGGAGCACCGAGTGGGAAGTTTTACAGCAGTTAGGTACTGGAATACAATTTTTATGAGAGTGTTGTTTTTTCACATATGGTTTGCACCCAAGCAGTCAGTGCGTTGGGATGCCAAGTATTTGAGCTCAGTTGCAATGTTTGTTCTCAGGCAAATTGGAGGGAATGAGTTCATATAAAGAGCTGGCGCATGGGGAGATTGTGGGCTGTTGTTCTGTTAGGAGCTGGGCACCAAAGATTTCTCTAGATAAGGTACCCAAAATTGTGTGTGCCTGTCGCTGGGAGGTGAGTAGAACAGAGCAAGTGGATGCAAATCTGGCTGAAAAGCAGCTGGTATCTGATGTCAGGCTTCTGAGCATGGTATGAAGATGAAAAAGCAACTGAGTATAAGCCACATATATAATGTCAGCAAGATACAGAAATCGCAGTGTATATAAACCCTAAGCTCTCTAGCCTATGAAGCATCCTTCAGTTTCTTCTGTGTGTGTTGTGGTCACTCTGCTCCCTGCAGGAATTAGACTTTAGATGAACTGCAAGAACCTATTCACCTCTCTCATGCTAGCATAGCTGGCATAAAGATGATGCCAGTTACTATGTCATAAACAAAGCGATACCAATTAAAAGCTGAGAACAACAAGCAGAGCTCAAGTTTGTAGTGCAGTCTTGTCTGAAAAATGGGCTTTTTGCAAGACGAACTATATTCACTCTTTGTATTTTGACTGTTAATATCCCTTAAATTTAAATTCCTCTGAATTTCTACCCAATTTCAACTTACTAGCTCTCCACCACACCTCACTACATGGTTACTTCTGCCCTTTCTCTTTTTCCCCCTGTTCCCTACCAAGGGACTGCTAGCACAAGCACAGTCTATCATCATGGCCTTGCTTCCAGGGATCAGAGGCTGGGAGATGTTCGCATTTACCTCTGGAGTGTAATTCTGACTGATGGGTTCTTATCAGGTTTGTGAAGTCCATCCATCCAATTGTCTGTTTCTGTTTTGAAGACCAAGCAACCATAAAGTTGAAAACGGTGTTGTATTTTTGGAATCTGAAATTTCAGACAATGCATTTATGAATTATTTATGAGGAATGTGTTTTCAGTAATGTGCGGCATAAAATGGAATGAATGCGTATCCATACTTGCCCTGAACTCTCCGAAGTGCATGCTAATAAACAGAATGATAACCTACGATCACTTCTGCCCTGTAAGATTTACAGTGCAAGCACTTTTTTCTGTGGTTTAATTCAAGTCAGTTTGTCAAGTTAAAGCTCTAGTGTTTTGTTTTAAAGCACAACTTGGTGAGTGATTTTCTATTACTTAAAGAAATCTAACTGCTTTTTCCTCCTTTCTTTCAACCAGAGTTACTGTCTAAATTTTTCTAGTCAAGTTGGCATACAGCCACCCTAAATTATACTTTAATTCACAATTAGAAGGGAAGTGGTAACCGTGCAGAGCAGCAAACCTTTCATTTAAAATGGCCATTATATAAGATCATGATTCTCCCGGATGATTAAGATATTGAAGAATAATTTAGATATCCTTAGGTTTTTGGCCATTTAGAAATGCTGGGCTTATTTAATTTTTTAAGCCTCCCTGAAACAGCTTTTTCCATAATGACAGTAATGCAGGACTCTATATTATCACAACTTGATGTTTACTTGTATCTGAATTGTCTAATGCCAACTTGTTTTCACTGATATAGCTGACAGGGCAGAGATAATTAAGAAACAGAAGAATTTGAGTGCTAGATTTGCTATTACACACTCCATGCCACAGCAGAAGAAATTAAGCTGACAAGCAGGAGAGGAAGGATCATGCAGAACTACAAGAAGAATTGCTGTTTAGGTACAGCAATTGACTGCATGTAAAATATTTTACCAGGATAGGGGAAAAAAAAAGGACAATAGAATGGTGAAACAAACTATTCCCAAGCATTCTCAGCCATCTTATTTCCAGGGTGTAAAATAGAGAGCTTGCAATACTTACTCACCCCAGCACAAGAAACAGCAGGGAAGAAAGCTAACCCCAGTGAAATGGTGGCAGAACTTCTATTGGCTTCCATAGGGTCATGATTCCACCCCAATATATACTTAAAATTACTGCAGTCTGATTTTTCTCCTCTGCTCAGTGAGGTTTTAAATCTTGCACAGCTACTTGCAGTTCTTGCCACAATGGTTAGAAAGTCAATGAAAGCTCACAGTTCAGTAACTAAATGACAAGGTAAGAAACTTTGGAATCATAAAATGGTTATAAATGCTTGACCTAAAACTATGCAGATCTCCCAGTGACTGTACAACTGAAGCAAAAAGTTGATTTATTATCTGGCAGGCTGGGAATTTGGACTGAGCTTGCGAAAAAGACAGGTTGCTAATCCATGTAAATGGTGATAGACTTTGCAAGCTCTATGTGGTGGGGTTCTTTTTCCCCTAAGCTGTGCCCCTTAAAATTGTTTCATAGTTATTTATTACCCACAAAGTTCTAGGGTGAGGTAGTCTCAGCTTTGCTGAAAGTGTTCTAGGAAGAAGAGATGAAAAGTGCAAAAGAAATCAAAACTAAGGAGCAACACTGAGACTGGCAGAGAGGAGATGCAGGATTGTACCGTGACTTACATATGCAACCCTTTGTCAGAGGCTTTAGTACACTATAAAAGAAGAGGTGCAATTTTGAAGATGATTCATTGAATTAGAGGTTGCTTTGAGGGGAAGGATGCTTGGGGACAAACTTGTAAGAGTAAAAAATTGAAAAGAAAGGCTGTTAAGGCAGGAGATGTAGGGGGATGAAGTATGGCAGAAAAGATGATGACAGCTTAGTTTTGGCCCAGAACAATAAAGAGTGAAGATCTTGCTGAAGATACGCTGTGATGACACAGTGCTTAAAGGGAATAAAAGCTAAGCGTGCTCTGAAGTGCAAAGTTATTATGTAATATCACAGCAGAATCAGGGCCCCAGGTGCTGTACATACACCAGGGTTCATTTTCTGATCTGAAGAGCTTTCAGACTTGATGACACAGAAACGGGTGTGTGGGAGGGGAGAGAAGGGCAATACAAACAGAGTGATTGCAGAAGGTGGTTGTTGAACTCTGTGGTAGTTCCCTGGTTCTGTAATTTCTCTCTTTTGTACAAAAACTTCATTCTAAATTATTCTTCTGTCACTGGCAGATCTGATTTAAAAGGTTTCTTTACTTCCCAGCACTTATGTCGTCGTTCACCCTCCCCCTTCCAGAATTATTACAACCTCAGTTATGCCAATTCAGCTGCAGCCTGCAGCCATACCTTAAAAGAAATGATCTGTGGTGTTTCTTATTCTTGGTCTTTAGTTAGTTAGTTAGTTAGTTATTATTTAGCTACTAAAAACAGAGACAAAAACAACAAAGCAGCCCTTTGAGTTGTATTTGACAGGTTGGTAACAGGGCAGCAGGGTCCAGTCCAGTGGGGAAATAACAAAGGCTGAATTACCAGGAGCAAAGAGGCAGGACAACTGAAGATTGGGAGCATTGAGATGGGAGTGTGGAAAGGTGAGGAAAGCAGGTGTTGGTCTCTGACGAGTGGGTAAGTGAAAATGTCCTGCTTGTGTGGCAAGGAGGAATGAGAGCAGCAGTAACTTGTTTCAGTAATGACAGCTGCTTGGTTGTTATCACAGGTGAAGCCAGGGTGAAAACTGGGGGGAAAAAAAAAAATCTCTTTATCAGCCCTGCCTTAGGGCACAAGTTTTTTGAGATGGCGTTGCTGGATCTGATGTCGTTTAGAGCACTGGCACTACTTGGTATGTAGAAGGCCAGGGGCAAACCAGAGTCCGCAGCCTCTTTCAAGCCCAAGCCCTCTTAAGCTCTTTACTACTGTTTACCATGCTGGGGAGGGAGGCTCGTCCCAGGACACTGCCAAGCACAGCACCTAGCAAAGGTGTGATACTGTTACTCATTTCTGCTGCTTCTCTCCCAAATTCTCCTGTGCAAAGCCTGTAATCTCCGATGCTGCTTTCCACATGATTTGGTGATAATTGTTAGTAACCCCAGAAAACGAGGCATTGAATTCACTGCTCTGCAAGACCTACAGGTAAGGGAGGGACCTGTGGAGCAAGGAAGCAGCAGCAGCAGAAGGGCTGAATGTGCACAGACAAGCATTGCGTGAGTGCTGGAGGGAGCTGATCTCCTCTCTGTTTCTGTGCAGCTCCTCTAGGGGATATGGTGCTTATTTCTGGGTAATTGCTTACTGGAAGAAAATTGTCAAAGATGGAAGGAGAGTGGCAAAATCTGTTGCAATGCTGGAGGTATTGATTTATGAGAGAAGATTAAAATATCTGTGGCTCAGATAAACGTTGACTGAGACTGGAGCAGAACGAAAAAATGCAACGTTGTTTAAATACTTCAGGTATATTTGCACCAAAAAAGATGAATTTCTCAGTTACCGTGCCTGATCTTTAGCCATAACTAAAAGGGTGAAGTTTGGAGGAAGAAAATCCTCTTTGTTTATCTCTAGGTGACTATCAAAAGTATGTTCTTATTCATGACACATACCTTTCCCTCCCACCAAACTCTGAAGCAAAAATTCATGGAACATTTTTGGCACTTCCCATACTATTCTATTCTCCTTAATGGTATGTTATATGTTTCCCACTGGGCTTTGACTTATCTCTTTTGACTGTGTGCTCTTTTGGAGAGAGGAGTGCTCTTACAAGTGGTACTGGAGTTGGTCCCCCTGATCCTGATCAAGGCCCTTTAGGTTATACCGTGGCCCATAAATAAGTAATAATGGTAATGATAGCGTGAGATATATTTGGCTGCGGAATGGCTTCCCAAGGAGAGTAGCGAGAGGCTGATTGTTAGCAACAAATGTGAGGAAGCACACTGTAGGGAGCAGTTCTGTCAGCAGGGAGAGGGCTGGATGATCTAATAAGTCTTTTCCTTCTCTAGGTTATGATTCTGTGAATACTGCCTCGGAGAGCTCTCTAAAAGTCTCTGATAGTGTAAGCTTTCTATTATGTGGGTGTGGGTTTTACAGCACTTCAGGAGGCTCTTGCTGAGGACACTGTATAAATATATTCTGTTTCACATTGTATGATATATTTTAAATGAAAGGCTCAGATATTTTTTAATTGCTTTGAAATATTCTGCAGTCTGATCTTTTTCTTTAAGAATTAAGAAACTCTGAAATGCTTTTGGAAGACACAGACCTGTTGCAAGTGAGAAGTATGTCTTCACCTGGAGTTGGTTTAAATCCATATATAGCGCTGTTAAATTTGTCTCCTCCTGTATCCCACAGTGAAGTATCTGGTCGGAGTTCCAACCTGCTTGAAAGTAAAATGGAGATCTCAGGCTATCACAGTCCCTTTGTCTCTGATTCTCAATTTAATCTTGTTCCTTCTGTTGATGTTTCAGCCTCATGAATTGCCCTTCACTGGATTGGTTTCTTTTCTGTTTTGGTGTCTTGACATTCAGTACATGGGAATATCCCCCCCGGGTGTGTTTTGGTCACTGAAGGTGCAGTTCGCACATGAAATGCAAGCTCCCTTATCCTGATGCATGGCCTTTCAGGGAATGGCTGCAAAATCAGCTTCTTTTTCTCAGCTTTCATTTCCTACCCAACCAACCTTTAATGTTCATTGACATATTCATCTCAGGTTTCCTGGGCCAAATAGCCTGCTGGTTAAAACTAGGATTATTCTCACAGAGCAGGGAGTGGGGAAGAAAGAATCTGAGGTATCAGCTCAGCCCTATGGATTTTCAAAAGGCTTTTGCCAAGGTTCCCCACCAAAAGTTGTTGAAGAAATCAAGTTTCTGTAGGATTGGAGGACAGTTCCTTCTAGAGATTTACTGGTGGTTAAATGACAGCAAGCAAAGTGGTTTAATGTTCATTTTTTAGAATCAGCAGAGGGATCCCCCAGGAACCCACTGGGGTGGTTCTTAAGCAGTGACCAGGAGTGAGAAGTGAACAGCAAAATCTCCTGGGTGACCTAATAAATTGGTGTGTTCTTTCAGGTAGTCCAATGATATGTCAGCACCAAACAGCTCCAAAAAGGCATCAAAACTGAGCGAATGAAACTGTAATTTACCTGGGGAAGAGTCATCAACACCATGCCTACATGATATTGAACTCAGAGCAGGTGATTAGGATTTGTGGAGTTCAAAGCTCTCTGGAGTTTCTCAACAGCTTGTGGACACGTAGGTCTTGCTGTAGCCATGTTTTGATTCTGGTTGGTCTTTGCCTCCCAAGAAAGCTGTAGTGGAAGCTAGGAAGGGTGCACAGAACAATTGATTTGATCAGCAGAATCAAGCAGTTTAAGGAGAGATCAAGAAGCAATGACTTTGGATAAGAAAAGGCTGAAAAAATGATCAAGGGTGCAAAATTGTGAAGGTGGGTAAGTTGAATGTGCAACTGTTTTTTACCAGATTCCACCACGTGAGAGACTAACTACAGTCACTAGCAAGATATTAAAAGAGAAAACAAAAGTAGGAGTGGAAAACAAAAGTGTCAATAGGAGTGAACTTCCTGAGCTTGCTGTCACAGGATGTTATGGAAGCTGCAGGTTGAAAAAACAATTAGGCAATGGGTTGGTACATGGATGTTGAAAGGACAAATCATGGAGATAATCTCTCATCCCTTATGCTGTAATTGTAGATGCCAGAATAAAGATGGCAGAAAGTGCTTAAGACCCTTTTATTTGGGTTGAGTTCTTCCCTTCACCTGTAGAGCTTGGGTGTGGGTGATTAGCTGTTTCTCCTGATAACCCCAGGTTGTATCACTAGTGTGGTGATACAACTTCAGGTCTTCAGGTTTCAGGTAGTTTGACTGCTCAGACCACTTCTTAAGTGCATCTGTTTTTTCTCTGCTTTTATTTGCCCTGTTTGTTCCAGTCAAACAGTGATTTGATATTTGCTCTATCATAACAATAAACTGTTTAATTTTCTGTAAAATGGGTCTGTTCCCTACCCCTTGAATGTGTTTTTAGCTGTATTTAGCATTTGTAAAGTGCTTGGGGGCAGGTGGTGTTTTATGAATACAAAATAGTGTTAGGCTTTGTACTTAGGCACAATACTGTACCGTAATTCAAAGGCAATTCATGTAACATTAGTAAATCACTTTGAACTTTATGTTGAAAATATAAGCAGTAGTATAAAAATAAACCTTTTTATTTCCTCTGGTATATACAGTTAAATAAAGTAAGCCTATACAGCTACAAAACCGTATTGTCAATATGCTTTGTTGAAATGCCATCACCTTGCAAAGAGACATTCCATGTGTTTTCTACATGTTTATGGTTGAAGAATAAATTTTCAGAGACTGTAAATGAAAAGATGTCTCTAAATATAGTGATTAAATAATGTTTGACACTGCTTGTTTAAAGAAATATACATATATTTTACTGCCAGAGTATTTATGACTCTAGTAAGTTTAGTTATTTTGCCTCATAAGGAGATTCCCGCTCCTCCAAATAGCAAACTTGTTGAAGTTGTGCTGTTTTTTTTAGAAAGGAACAAATGATATTATTAGCTAAATGGGACTGCATGATATAAAAATACAATAGTGTAGTTTAAAAATTGGACAGTGTGTAAGAAATATAATATATTTTACCAGCAGCGGGAAATAGACAAACATTAAAAATCCATTGGCATATCCCAAATGTCTAAATAAATAAACATCACTGTTCAGCCAATTGAGGCAAGTAGGCTTTGTGGTTACCTTCAAGAGCGCTGTTCTTTCTAATATCCTGCACAGTTATGAGTTCTGTGCATCACTCTTGCATAATCTTTTTAGGTACCCTTTTTTAGGTGCTGTACATTGTGGGACTGTCTGAGCTCTGATTGCCCTGTAGGTTTTATCAGAAGGAATACCAAGTGGTTTCAGGTGATTTCTCACCAACCATCCTCGGCATAAGTGGTCTTATGGCTCCCAGAGCATCAGCCATATTTTTGTGTTTGTCATAAACATGTGAAAGCCTTCCTTCCCATTCAGTTTGGAAACATGGGACAAAGTAAGATGCACCTGTAGGTGTTCAGGGAGCTGTATTCCTGCTGCATGAGCGGTGAAAAGACACACTGTGGAAAAAGGGATTTGGGTCTGTGCCATCTTGTGTTTATTTTTGTTTTCCTTTTTAAAATGTGAATGCTTAATTATCTGTTCTGAATCATAATGGTTTATGATGTTTCCTGTTATCTTAGTGATAGACTACAAAACTCTTTTTACATTAAGAGTTTATAAACTCTACTACTTATTTAATTAAGAGCCAATGCTGAGAGTTTCTAATAAAATTTCCAAAAGGGTTTTAGTGGCTAAGGAGACAAATTTCTAGCAGTCTTTTTTAGTAGTGCAGAGGAGATGAAGGGAGCACAGCACTGTGCAATGCCTGACCTGCAAGGATGGGTTTTGCTACCCAGGTTGCAGTTCTGCTCTGACCCCGCTGTACCAGCTTGATCCCAATGGTACCAGCCTCTCAGATTGGGCATCTCTGTGCTGCTCTCTGAGCTGTATTTGGAGTTTTATGTTCTACAATAAAAGCAAAGGTGAAACTTCTTCATTGAAAGAAGAGTTTCAAAGCTTACCTTGGTCTGGTCTCCCTACTCTCATCTCTCTCCTCTTGCCCATAGCCCTGCCTTCCTTCTGTTTTGTACACTAATTCTTAGTGTTCTGTCTCCTGATGAATTTTTTTGAGACTTTAGAAGATTACTTTCACCAAACTTTATCTGTCTAAATAGTTAGACTCCTAATCCAAACTTGTAGACCTTTCAAATTTTCTTTTCCCATGATGAAATATACAGACTTTCAAGCTCATTAAAGTTAGATGAAAAAGTATACATGGGGGAAGTGTCAAAAAAAGAGATTATTTTCCAGTCTGTTGCAGAGATGCTGTGAGAGACTGGACTATTAATGATTAATGACTCAAAACATTTGCCCGTTTGTGGAGGCGTCAGGGTAGGCCAGGTTTGCATCCCTCGAGGGAGGAGGTGAGTTTTGGGGGGTGTGTGTGCTAAGTCTGCATGAGACAGAGACCGTGAGCTGTCACAGCCTGGGTCCTGCAAGGCGAGGTGGTGCTTCTTGCTATGCTAATTGCTCTTCCTTACATAACGCCCTCAGCTGTTAAACTGCCTCCTTCCCCCCGGGGAAGATCTGATGGGGCGTTATTGGCTCAACTGAGAGGCAGCTGAGAAGGGATTGTAAACTATCAAAGACCCCTGAAGTGCCCCCAGACTCATTTCTGGGGTACCTGGGCATTCCCACCGAGCCTGAGTACATTTTAACCCATTGGACTGTGTGACATTTCATTCCAATCCACTCCAAAGGATCCATTAACAAGAACCCAAGTTACACTCCCCTTGCTCATTGACCTTCCAGCACACTGGCAAATGTACCAAAAAAGTGAGGACAGACTGAATTATCACCATCCTTAAAGGGACAGTTGCCCATGCCATTTTCCTTCTGTTGGGAGGGCAAAACCCATCAAAGGAAATGTGCATAAGCACCAGCAGTGATGGGACATTTGGTTGCTTGGTTGAACATCCATATGTGAGGAATTTCTGTATGTGCCTTAATGTACAGTGCTGGTACTTCTGCAGAATGCTTGAGATTTTTTTCTCCTCAGGAAGCAGGAACAATACAAGGCGGCCCTTGGCCATTAGTTTGCTTTAAAAGAGCGTTCATTATTCACCATCCAAGTTTGCCAAATCAGTTTTCCTATTTGAAATTTTCAACTCTTGGGTGGCTGATCCTGTAGCTTTGACTTCACTGAAGGCATTAAGTGTTGTAGTAGTAGCAATAATAATAGTAATAATGCCTGTTTTTACTTACATTTTTATTCAAGTCATGCAAAGAATACATACCCTGGTTTTAGAGAAAGTTGCATTTCAGGATTCGAGCATCCTGACTGTGTCTCTTTAAATATTAGGATACAAATAAATGGTGAGAAAATTGTCTTTGCAAGTTTCAGACCATTCTAGGTCTATTCTGTTGCCTCCAGCCAGATGCTGTCTGATGTTACTTAGACAAACCAGGGCAAACCATTATCCTGGGATTAAACACTAAATACCTGCAAGGAGCATTCTCTTTATCAGATAGCGCTCTGTTAGCAGAGTTCATTCACTTTATTGCATATATAACTGTGGTGTCAAATAGACTGATTTACAACACCTGGTCTTTTACATAATCTTCGCTATTTGCTGTGCTTGTAATCTGCCAAATCATTTAGTCTTCCTGATAGCAGAAATGCTGTAAAACTTAGATAAACTTGCAGAAGAAATGAACTCGAAGGTACTGCTGAAATCTAGGGCCTGCACGTTTGCTGTAAATGCACTGGCTGGTTTGGTTTCCCCTGCCTAATCTGTGATTGAATGTGGCTGCTGGAGAAATTGAAATTTTATGATAGCACTACCGTCAGCGGAGATAAGCATTTGTATGCTAGACTAGATTAATCTAAAAAGAAGTTTTAGGTGTGGCTAATGAAAGCAGTGTATGTGTTAACTGGGTTTCTTTGGGGTTCAAACCATATATGTGTATCTATATAGAGTCGACTCCTAAACTTTCTCCATGTGAAAAGTCTCATATATCTGTGTGCTAGTTCTTGCTATCAGTGCAGCTTACTCCATTTTACGTTGGAGATATCTTTAAGGAGTTTCAGTTTTTAAAGGGTACTTTCTGAATGCTAGTACAAACAACAGATTTCTCTAAAATGATCTGGTTTGGCTACCCAAAACTCCACTTCCTTCTAAACTTTTTGGTTAGGGTAACTGAAAGACATCACATTTGCTTAGGGTTAGCCACGAACAAGATCCAATTGAAACAAAAGCTGTTTTTTTCATTTTGAGCCACTGATTTTTTTGCTACTTAGATAATAGAAAGACATGTAGACAAGCTTAAAATGTGGAAAAGAAATTTGCAAATCGGCTTTTTGATTGTGAGTGAGATTCAAGCTAGCACATCTGCAGGAAAATAAAACAATCTGTAGTCGAACAGAGGAGAGAGCCCTGTGAGGCTGTAATGTCAAGTCAGACTGTATTAGAAACAGCACTGACCATCAGATTGGAAGAAACAATAAAAATTGAAGGAAGTAAAAGCTTTTATAGCATAACTTCAGTAGTCACCATTAACGTTGGTATTAACCCATCAGTACCACTGCTAACTCCTTTGAGCTGAGGGAGTAGTTCTGTGTCTCAGACATAACAATGAGTTACTTTGTCATGGACAAAGTAATTCGTCATGTCAAGCACTGGAATGGGCATCCCAGGAAGGTGCTGGAGTCACCATCCCTGGTGGCTTTCAAGAAACAACTGCACGTGGCACACGGTGCTCTGGTCTGGTTGGCAGGGCAGTGACCATTCAAAGGTTGGACTTGATGGTCTTGGAGGTCTTTTCCAGTCTAGATGATTCTGTGACAGTGTTCTCATGACGGATGGGATGTAGCACTTACTTGTGGAGAGAAAGAAAGGTGTTTTTCATGGTGTGGCTACTTCAGGGAAGGAAAACCTTTTATCTGCTGCTGCTGCACAAGGCTGTTGGATAGCACAGGTGGGGATGTGCCTTTAGGAGGTACATTGGCCACTGCTAATCTCTCACATCCATAAACTGTTGTAAATGTTTGTTCTTAAGAATTTTTCATCCCATCTGAGTTGAGAAACCTCCCCCAGCTGTCTTAGTTGCTCAGTCTTTCTAGGTTCCTGCAGTCACGAAAGTAGAAACCGAGGCTTTTCTCAAAGCAGAGAACAGCTTGAGATGTTTTCTCATGCTATAGATGAGCTCTATTTGTTTACGTGAGAGGTACCCTATGGATCCAATCTCCTGTGCTGAGAGTTTCATTTGGGTGAATAATGTGAATAATGTTTTGTGCATGAAAGTCTTTGAATGTATGAATCACTTCAGGTTGGGAACATCAGGCAGGTTGGTGCTAACAACAGCGTGGAACAAAGGGACTTTTGGATAAAACTCTGAGCGATATCTCTTACATATCACTGAGAGATCACTGGAGAACAGGCTCCCTAGGGAAGCAGTGGAAATGGTATTGTTTAAGACATTTAAGATTGGACAGGAGGAAATATATTGTAATGATCAATCCTGTGCTGGTATTTAGATCAAGTCTTGTCTCCTGTGAATATTAATAGAAAGTCCCTGTCTGAAGTACCTGCCATTATTCAGTGAGCATTACCAGATAACATCGTCTTGCAACCTTCCCCCACGTCTGTACTTGCACTTAAAGGACAGCCTGAGTAATGCTTAGCACCTTTGCCTTTTCTCTTGGTACCTCAAGTGTTGATTTTGTATTGCCTTGCTTAGATTCTATTCCTTCAGTGCTTCCACCAGACAGACTCCATATAGTACACAGAGATTTACAGGAAGCACATGTAGTTTGTGGTAATAATAATAAAGTCTCCTGCTGTTTTCAAATCCCTGAGAAACTAAATCAAGTGTAGAGGTCTATTCAGAAAAAAAAAAAAAAAAAAGAGAAGTGCAGCATGTGTATAAGTCACTCTACCATTACTGGCGTGGGTCTGCCTTGTACCTGTTTGGTGTATTTGGCTGTCATCTCTCTGAGGTCTGTGTTCAGTCTCCAGAGTGCGACTAAGACATTACACACCTCAAATGGAAAAGCTGATGAAACGGCCTGAAATAACCCGATCACCCATGCTTTGCTTGCCTCTTTTTCAGTACCTCTGTGTTGTCATTACTGACAGGAGTCCATACAGCAAAATTCGTTCTGTGCCGGTGGCCCCTGTCAGACAAATCTGGGTCTAGTCTGATTTATGGAAGTGGGAAAACTGGATTCAATTCTCGCATGGTGCTGTGATCTTAACAGAGCTCTGTTTTCTCGGTGTGTTTCTGTAGGTACGAAGCCTCTCTTCTTGACCTGGTAGAAGCTATGAACCCAGTACCAGCCCCGGGACACCTCCGCCGAGAGCCTTGTGACAGGAACAAAGCGCACACGCCCTGCTGTGCGAGCCACAGGCCGTCCTCGTCTTGGTGCCAGACCCCCTGCAGCCCCAGGAGCAGAGCAGATGAGCTGGAGGAGAGCCGGCTCCTCGAGGAGATCTTCTTCATTTGACACAGCTCCTTGGTCTACAGCCACTCTTAAATTATTTGAGTGATCACCGCTTGTTTTCCCTCTTCTAAAACATGGCTAATTAGCATCCAGGTTCATTTTGGATATAGTAATCATGATGCAAGTATATTGTTGGGGTAGGCCAATCAGAAAGTGTTAACTTTTTTTCCTAAACCTTTCATGTGCCAAGTAATCAATTTAAAATAGCATTTTTTTTAATCTACAACATTTTCTAATAGATTGAAGTCACAGTTTTGCCAGCCTTATATCGGAAGTATATTTCATTATCGATTTTTTTGGCTCTAAAGCAGTTTGCAAGAACTGCCTAACATTCAAGAACCAGCATGTTCAAAGTTGATTATTTTCTAATTAAACAAGTCTGTTTAAAACCTGGCGTATTATAAAGGTACAAGCACTTTAGTACTTTTTCACTGATTTTATGATCTACTTTTTCCTTCAACATTCTGATATTTAACACGCCGAGTTTTTAGGGGATATATCGTAAGCTCAACTCTACAGTGTCTGATAATGTTAATAGATGATGTTGCAGGTTGATGTACTAGGCACAGGTTTGAATTATATTTCTCTTTAAATCAGTGCTATTTGACAGAGTTTATGTGCTGGGTAACGTAACCCTGGAACAGCAGAACAGAGTCAGACATTGTAGAGATCCAAAACCTATTTGATGTACTTTTCAAGATGAAATACATAGTAGTGCTAGTATAAGAGCAGTCTTAAGACATTTTCACTAACTTGCACTATTTTGATCCTGCATCCAGGCTCCATTGTAAATAAGACAAATCAGTAATTATTTCCACTAGCAGCTTGCAATGCACACTTTCCTGCCAGCTTTAATTATTCATGCTGTATCTATTTCAGTTTATTTAAATGCATTTCCATCTACTGCATGTACTTGGTTATTTAAAGAAATGTGCCGAATTGGTAAAAATGACTGCACATTACAGGATTAATGGTCATTTTCTCCACAATGCAGTGTTCATATTTTATTGTAACAGTAGCCACCGGCATGTGTTCCTAGAAATATGAGACTAAAATACTCATTTTGCACAGTAAAATTGCAGTGAGGGAAAGGTAGAATTGATCCAGTACAGGCAAGTTCTAGGCCATTTGCTCCCAAACACCACTTCATGGGCCAGTACTGCTTTTCAGACAGTCTCTTTAGGCAACCCTGCTTATCTTAATGGCTGGGTTGAGTTGCTGTACCGGTGCTTGGGGTATGGCTGCTGCCTGCCTCCCCACGCTGCTCCCGTGTGATGCTCTGCGAGGCGGATCTCAGACGAGAGCCCCTGGCAGCACCGTGCTCCTCTGTCAGTGAAACAAAAGGAGAATGAAGGGGAAGAAGAACCTCAGGTTACCCTGGGCTGCTTCATTCAGGCCCAGCCTTAATCACAAAGTAGGTGATATCCTTTTGGCGCATCCCAGCTGAATTTTAAAAGCTGCTTGGAGGAGTTTAAAGGAGGAAAGCAGCATTGCTGGACCAGAAAATGACTGCTGTGGAAAGTTCCTGCATGGTCTGTCCTGCTTTTAGTGAAGTATTACAGTTTTTTGGAATATGTCCATCTGCTGTAGAATGTCCCTCTTGTTCTACCCCCTGACCCTGTGAAGACCCAGGTTTCTGCTAAGAGCCCCAAAAATGTATTCAGTGCCCTGGCCCAAGGAGAGCAGGTGGGGACATAAGTTTTCTCATTCTGTTGGCTGAATAGTCTGCTGCTTAAAGAGGGCAGGAAAGTGGAGGAGAAAGAAGAGAAAAATATACAAGGACCAGCAGGAAAGTTGGGGATAACCGTCACATAGATCTTAGGGTTTGGGTTGTTTTATGGTGGTTTTTTTTTAGCTTTGTTGGTGGTTTTTTTAAGTGTTAGCATTTATAGAGAAACAGTTCTCTGATTTCAGTCCAATTGCTTCTTGTCTCTTTTCCAGTTTGACTGAAACTTTAATTGCCTTTTCTGATAAATGCTAACTGACCTTTCAAAACAGCAAAAAATACATGTATATTTCTTGAAAGGTGCCTTTGTGTTGAGAACATTCCGTGGGAGCATTCTGTTCTTTGATTCTTTTGTGGCTGCCAATATTTAACTGCTTTGGGATTCCTTATGATCACTTAGTCCATAAAAAATTCTAATTCTGAAGGTGACTTTTGGCTTGAATCTGTATGTTTTGGTTGTAGCTCTTTTTAAAAGGACATTGTCAGGGTTGTGGGCTCTATGCACAAGGTGCTGTCTGTCAGTCAGACCTACACAGGGGGCACACCTTTGTGAAGCAAAGTTTTCTAGTATAAAGAGGGTTGAAACACCTGATGGGTGAAGAGCTTTATGCTTTAACTCTCTATGAGATGTGGACAAAAGAAACAAAAGCTATTAATTTCGTAGACCCTGTGGAAAATAATTTTTTATAATGCTGGCTCTTGCTCTAGTTATCAGCAGTACATTAAGAATAGTGTTTAGCAGTCAGTGCAAGCAAAGATATTTTGCCATGAGGCACTACAAAGTTGAAGTTATTAAAACATTTATAGCCTTAGAAAAAAAAATCAATGATTGTCAAATAGGAAAGGACAAAATCAGTAGTTGGTACTGGGAGGGGAATTGTTTTCCATCTGCTAAAATAGTAGAGGAAATGCAAAAATTAAACTAGGAAAGGCAATGACGTGACAATGTCCTTTTAAGTTTGAGCTTCTGTACTGGGAGCTGCTCCTGGGGAGTTGGTCCAGCACAGACTGTTTGTCCAGAGTGTTCCCTGTGAATATCCTTCAGCTACACATCAGGCTGTGTTTTTCATGAGGCTTTGTGGAGTAACATTAATGCCCACGCCTTCCGTTTGTGTCCTTCCCACGTGGTTTGTGCACACACACTTGCTGGCTGTTTGTGTAGTTACTGCTTTTGTGCACCTTGCACATCACAGATCTGTAATAATCACACCCTTTTCATTTCTAGCCTTTCCAGTCTTGCTGTTGAATTCCATCTCGAGCACGTATTTATATGTGTATGTGAGGTCTTAATCTAATAAATTATCTGGGGGTTTAATTTATTCTTCCAGACTTTTATTTGTCTTATCTTCTGATTTTTGCCCTGCTCAGATGTCAGTACTGCTGTTGACAATATGTTCCACTTCCCACATCATCACGTCATATATGTCGTGAGTCTCCAGTTTGCTAAGATATGTGAGAAACTTGTCTTAAGCCTCCTCTTCCTCTCCAGGACATGGGTCTTGCTGTGAGAAGGAGCAAGGCCTCCTTTGGAGTGCAAAGTAGGAGAGAGGTCTCGAAATACAAAGGAGAAGAGAACTGGAGAGCCAGCACCATGCTTTGGGATAAAAAAGTGACTTAAAGAGTAAGGAAGAAAGGATGGACGTTAAGGCAAGAAGGGACAAAGATAAAAGGCAGAGAACTGTACCAAGGATGACCAAAGGTGGAGATGAAGTGGGAGTGAGCCAGAGGGCAGGGATAAGTTGTTAAACTATAATAAGCTAACAAAGGACAATGGTGTGCTTGTATCTTAAAGTGAGCAATGTCTTCAAACACTGGTTCCCATAAGAGCCTTATGACTCCACACCCTTTTCCAAATCATGTTCCTGCATTTGGGGAGCTCCTGTCCAAAGGATGCTTGGCAAATGATGGAAAGAAGGAAATAACCTCGACCAGTTTTAGCCTATCCCCTTTAGAGCAGCTGGACAGGGAGGCCAGAGCACATGATGAGCAACTGTGCAGAACCCGGGTATAACCCAGGGCATGGACTGAATTTAATTCATAGCAAGGGAGGGTGACTTAGATGACTGAAGAATGTGAGACTGGATAGAGCAAGATTCAGAATAAACAAATAAAATTTGCAGTGATCCAATGAGCTGTGGAGGTCTGGTGTTAAGGAAGGAGAGAAGGGGGCTTAGCTGCACTTCAGAGAGATTGAGCCCGAGATATCCAGAAGACACCCCTTGAAAGTGCATGTGAGCCTGGGGTTAAATTCTAAAAGTTGCAGCAGATATTTTCTCAAATATGACCTCCCGACTGTGTTTGAATTTGTACCATCTGTGGGGGAGAGAGCACAGCCTGGTTAGTTAGAAACCTCTTTTTTCACTGTTACTAAATTTATGAAATTGTGTGCTAATTAGTGTATGATTTATAAATTTACATAACTGCATGCTACATAAGACAACACAGAATATTGAATGAGGTGATTTAAACCAGCAGAAGCAATGAAGTCTGCTCTGACTGGGTGTCTTTACTCTGGAAAATGCCTCTCCTGATCCAGAGCTGCTCCCTGCATCATTGGAAGGCTTTTCTGCTCACAGCGACAATAAATGTTTTACAATATTGTGACTCCATGTAGCTGAGAGAAAACTACCTTGAGCATCTCTGGCATAGCTGTGTAGCAGAGCTTTCATGGTGATCCCTGACTAGGGTGTTTGAAAGCAGAATTCAGCTGAAAAAAGAGCAAGAAACCCAACTTGGCCTGGCCAGTGTTGGTGCTTGAGGACTCCCGCATTTGTTAACGGGGGGTGGAAGAGCATCTCAACTGCAGGAAAAGGATGGGCTGGGGGTGGAAGTGGATTTGTTTCCCAGCTCTGGGGAAGCCACTTTGCCTCCCTCCACAGCATGCTGTGGGGTCTGTGCTGAACTGTGCTTAGCACTACATCCCAGAGGGGCTGTGACTTACATTAGTGCCCACAGCAGAAGGCACTGGAGGTATCCACCAACAATTTGTCTGTGAACTGTAGTCTGTAAGAGCAGAAACATATGGGCCAGAGATTCCTATTGAACAGAAGCTGAAGCTCTCTGGCTTCATGTACTTTGAGGCTTGAAGGAGTTATTTCAGGCATTGGGGAGCTAAACTGGAGAAACTCAGATGTCACTGAGAGGTGAGGTCCTGACATGTGTGAGGTGAGAGACGATGCCCAGGTGGTCCTGGCAGACAAACTAATCCATGAGCTGCAGTGAGAGCCTAGCTTCCTTAATTCGGGAGCTGTCCTGAGTATGTAAAACAAAATAATTTTCACCCAGAGCATTCAATAACCAGTCTAAGTTCATTCTTTCTGGTCTCCTGTCTACAGACAAGAGGAAAGTGAAAAGCTGAAAAAAGGTATCTTTTCTGGTTGCTTACTGGCAGCTACATTAAAACCTTGAAGCATGGGTTTGATTAAAGCACTTGCCCAAACACAAAGTGTTGAGTATTGTGAACATTGAGAACAGTGTGTGAGAACTCCTCTCCGCTGCTAGACCTGATAATGAAGGAAAGGACAAGATGAATACATAGACACAAAATCTGCTTCATTCTCGTTGACTGTGAGGAAATTGCATTGAATTTTAAAAGTGCCTTGTCAAAATCTTCCAGCATGCAATTATTCTTGCTGCTACAAAACTTCCTTATTTTGGGGCTGAGGTTATCTATCTTGAATTTCGCGCTGTTGGACTTTGTTGTGCCTCTAGAAGCAGGATTACAAAGTTGCCATGTTGCCAGACTGTGAGTACCCCAAAGACTGATAAACTCCTGGTCCAGCCTTCTCTTTGTTCAGATGGCATCCTTTATGCCTTGTATCCTAATGTCTTTTCCAGCCCCTGGATGATTTGGAGGGCCTGTTTCTGAACTTTCTCTAGCATTTATGCATCTTGAAGGGTTTACACTAGAGCAGGATACCCGGTTCCAGTGCTGCTGATGTGAAATGGTGACAATGCGGCCTCATTTCTGCACAGCCTTTCCTTTTTGCCACTTTCAGGAGCCTTTTTTTTTTTTTTTTTTTTGGAGATGTTGGGCTGGGTACCTGGCCTGATTGCACTTCAGATCATGGTTCTGTTTCATGAAGCAGAAATACTGTGAGAAGCGAAACCAGAAGACCCTGCTAAATTTAGAAAAGTTGAGGAGGAAAGAATAATGTGAAGTAGAAATACCAAGCAGGAAAGAAAAAGATTGCACGACTCATTTTGGGATGGAGCATGAACTTGTGGGTGCAGTACCTGTGAACTCAGACACCTTGAAAACAATCTGCCAGACACATTCTTGATGGGATGGGGGAGACCCAGACAACACAAACTCTCAGAAGAGTGAACAAAGCACAAGGCGGTGATAGCAACAGAAACAGACGAGAAGACTTTCGAGCTGCAGGTGAGGAGGAGATGACATTTCTGAATTGCAGAGGAAATGGCTCCTTGTCAGCGGAGCTGGTGCCCCTCTATTTGCACTTGTGCCTTTAGCACAGGGATCTCATTACCAGAGAGTTTACTGGCAGATTGGAGGGATCTCAGTGAGGAGTAATAAAAATGATCAGGGACTGCTATAATTGACATAATGAGAAAACAAGATGAGAAGAGTCAGATATTTATAGCATGGGTGAGAGAGACAATTAAAAGGTGGGGTGGGAGATGGACTGGATGACCTGAAAGCCTTGTCTGCTTCTAATAACTCCTTGTCGTCTGCTGAACAGAGGACTTGAATTTACCGAGGCTGTCAATCTGACTCTTAACAGCCCTAACTTCCCGTGTTGAAAAGCTCAGGTCGGTGTGCTCTGGCTGTATTGGCACTGTCAGAATGTCACTGGTACTGTACTTTGTTTAAAAACGTAGTCATCGCCCATGTTGTGGAAAAAAATTGACATGCTGACAGTAAAGGGAAAAAATTAGGCCTTCATAAAGTAAAAAGCCATAGAAGACCTTGCTGAGGGAAGGGCTGCCTGGGAAGGGCTAAAAGCCATTCATGCCGATGATGCTGAGCTCTTCCTGCTGCCTGGAGGGTGGCCTGTGGAGAAGGAAGGTCCATGGAGAGGGAGAAAATGTGAGAATTTTTCTCTGTTAGCTGGCACGCAGCTGTGCACGCAGCTGAGCAAAACCACGGCTCCCCAGGACACGCAGATGTGCACAGGCTGTTGTCCCCAGCAGCTGCTGAGCTCCACAGACAGCTCTTAGAGCAAGTTCTGGGCCTGGAAAAAACCTGCCAGTCCCACTGATGGCTACAGCCTCGTGTGGGGTTTCACTTCCCTTCCTATCTCATCCACGTGTGTGGGCCAGGGTCAGTGTCCAGGCAGTTTTTAAGAGCCCCGTGTTTGCTCTAGACTTGGGAGACTGCAGCAGGATTGGAGGCAGCCAAGCTGGAGATATCTCAGCTCCTGGGCTGCAGTCAAATTAAAACACTGCTCTGGAAAGCGGTGGGGCCGTGTGTGTTGGAGGCACTTTGGGGAAATATCAGAGCAGCGCTTGTTGAGTCTGGTGGCGGAGTAGCCGCTCTGTTTTAATGATACCTGTGTGCAAAGGCCACAGCTGCTGTCATCCGTTTCACATTAGTGTGACTTTCACAGAGCAGACATAGCCTAGGGTGGTGGAAAGGAGAGAAAGGTGACCAAAAAAAAAGAAAAAAAAAAAAGCCATTCATTTTTCACCACTTTTTCCATCCCTCTGAGCTGCGATACCAGTCTGTGGCTGTGCAACAGTAATCTTATCCAGCGTACTGTTGATTTAAGCCTCTTGGATTTATATAACTTTGGAAATGGTAAACTATATTAATTTGCTGTGTTTTCAAGGGAAAGTTATTTATTGAGAGACATTTTTAACTCAAGTGCCAGGAGCCTTAAATCATTATAATAAATTCATGCTATTCAGGGTTTCTTACATTGTAATAAATTTGTTTTAAACATGAATGAGGAGATCCATGATTTCTTTAATATACTGTTATGTATTTCCTTTCAAAATGACACAGCTCACTATATCAAGTGGGAGAATAATAGTGAGAGATTTACAGCACTTAAGAATAACACAGCCTGGGAATGTGACATGTGAACCAACACGGGGCAGGGGGGCTGGAAGGAGCAGGGAGCCCACCCCTGCTCCCGGTGGCCCTGCCGAGGGTTAAACAGCAGCAACGGGTCAAGATCAGTGGGTGAAACCCACAGCTGGGTGGGAGGCTCCCTGCAGGGTGGGAATCACAACATGGCCTTGTATTTCCTTGCCATTTTAACGTGCAACGTGCCATCGAAGCACCTGAGAGGTGACAAGGACTGTCTGCTGTGGCCTAGGAGGGTGACTGCCCAACAGCTGCCTGGCTGGGATGTGACCTGAGCCAGAGCTTGCTCCCTTTTCCCAGGGACTCACCCCCTCTGGCTGTGCTGGTGTGTGGGGAGCAGAGCCCTCAGCGGTGGCCAGTGGCCCTGGAGTGTGGCGAGGAGGCGCCAGGTAAGCACTCAGATAAATTTCAGTCTCTGTTCTTAATCCCTGATCCCCCATTAAACCCCCGCTGACCCTTCTGCTCGCTGCTACACACATGGACAGCTGTGAGCACAGGACAATAAAACTTGCAGCTGGCTTTACATCAAGTCCTCCCAGCTTCACAGGGAGGAGGAGCTGGCACAGACACAGCCTCGGTAGCGTCAGCATCCGAGGGCTGAGACAAACCCACTTTGGCAGCACAGCTCTGGCTTTTTTGGGAAGCAGAGCCCCTGTGCCCGATGTAACATCTGCTGAACTTGTGTCCCAGCTTCATCTCATCGTGGAGTGCTGCAGGAACGAGGTCTCATGTTTGTGGTGACCTTGGGATGGGGGTTGAGCGGGGCAAAGCATCACGGTGCCCAAAACTACAAAGGCCAATTGGTTTCCTAGTATCTAATGGAGATAATTACCCCACAAGATACCTAAAAACCTTCCAGCTCCTCAAGGCGCAGCCTTGCTGTAGAGAAGTGAGGAGTTGTCCTGCCACGATGTGGAACTCTGCCCCTCTGGACGCCTGTGCACGGAGCCAAGAGCATTTCCCTGGCTATGAAGGGTTAATGGGTCTTTGGTGGGTGTGGCTGTAGCGGAGGGTAATTAAATGCTGCTAGTTCCCGGGGGAAGGGGACGGCGGTGCTGCTGCTCCTCACCTGGCTGCAGGTGAGATGTAGGACACCGGGGACTTCAGCTGCCGCGGGACGGGGCTGACGGTGCGCTGGGGATGTCCGTGGGCTGCTGGCACCACGGGGTTGGGCAGCTCGGGAACGGGGAGGAGGGGACGGGAGAGGGCCTCTCGTGCTCGGAGAAGTGATGGCAGGACCTCATCTGTCAGCGCAGAAAAATGTCTGGCCAATAAACTTGCCAAACGTCCCTAATAAAGGGCTGGATGTGTTATCATGTAGAATGGTTTTATAGGGGGCAGCCATAAAACGTGCACATTGCCCTTTAAAATGCCAGGACAAGGATTGATTCCAGCAGGGCGGAGGGAGAGGAGGAGGGGAAATGAGGCTAATTGGAAAAGGGGGATAAATCCAGGGGCTCATTTCTCTGTCGTGGGTCCCCAGGGTGTCAAGGAGCAGTAACAAAGTGGGATTCACTGCCTTACGGGCTGTGCCCGAGCCTGGGCTTCTCTGCTGTGTCCCTGCCACCCTGTGCAGTGCTGGGGTGCCCTTCCTGGCATCTGTTCCTGCTGCAGGACCCTTGCTCCTCCTGATACCCAGCCCAGGGAAGGCTGTGGAGATACCTCCAGCAGCCTCCTCCTCGCCTGTGCTTCTCCTTTTAATCCCAGGAGTCCAATACCTGTTGCCTCCTCCTGCCAGTTGCTGTAGCTGTGTCCTGCCTGCCCCGTGGTCCCATCCCCAGCTCGTCTCTCCCTCTCCTTCCTGGTGATTTCAGCTCCCCTGTATGTGGGAGTGCATCACTCCAGCACAGAGGCTGGAGCAGCAGTTTTTGGTCCTCTGTTCCATGGACAAGGCACAGGCTGTCCTGGGGATGCAGGTGTGTGCCTGTGCTTTGAGCTCTGCTTGAATAAACAGGAGAGAGGAAGCTGGAGGGAGGCCCTGGGTGTGTTTAGTAGCGATCAATAAATATATTGTACTCCAGCTCACTTTTAATGCTGCAGAAAACAGGCAGTGATTTCACTTTATAAATGTAGACAGTGTTGCAGAGCTACAAGAGCATCTATCCTGTGAGACAGAATTTCTGCACCACAGGGCTGCATGTGACCACTGCCCAGTGCTGTCCACAGCTGAGGCTCATCATCTGCCATGGGCAGAGGGGCCAGCCATTGCTTTTTCATTTCCTTCTTTCAATTTCCCTGGACAGAGACACTGGGCAGCGAAACCTCCATGAGATCTGGTGGAGGGAGAAATAAAAAACCCCAGTCTCAAACTCCTCCTCAAAGTCACCGAAAACCTTGTGGATTTGACCACTGGGTGGAAGGAAGCAGGTACTGGAGAGATGGAAGAAGAAAGAGCCAGGAAAAGCCAGATTTTTTTGTTGGCCAGGACTGCTTCAAAGAAGTTTGTCAGTGTGGAGTTGTTGGTATGTGCCAGATCTCACTTGCCTGCCGACTCTGTGCATGTGGCACTGCTGGATTTCAAATTTGCAGTCCCTGGCAATCCCCGTTGGAGCTGGAGGTGACACCCCTGGGAAGGAGGTGGTGCAGGCAGGGCGCCCGTGTCCCCTGGTTCTGAAATGCTCTTTGTCTACCCATGGTGATTGACAGAGGTTTTGAATTCTCCAAACTGCGTGGTGCTCGGGTCCAGGTCTTTCATCCCTGTTCCACAGTTGTGAAGTTCAGAACAATGCCCAGGCTCCTGAGGTCTGGATTTGCTTCTTTGCTCCCTCTTGGCTCAGGCCCATCTCTACTGCACTCACCACAGTGAAATTTTCATTGAACACAGTTTTAGTTCTGGATTTGTAATTAAATTTAAGGGCTGGTAAATTTTGCTATGAACATTTTTCTGGCTCCCTTCCTAAGCATTTGGTCTGTTCAAATAGTACTTAGTGTTTTGCAGATGCTGTTGGATGTTACACTGCCAACCACAAGTATGAAAAAAATGCGTGATTTGGAAAAATACTAATGCATTTGAGGTCTTGTTTTTGCTTTTATTATTATGCTTCAGAGCTTTTTTCCAATTTTTTTTTTTCAGTTATAAACTTACGTGGCACATGGGAATATCGTCCTAGCACTTGACTTCAAGAGCTGTGACCTTTCCACTTCATCAAACTTATGATCAAAACATGGGCATGGCAGCACTGCCCATAATTGCTTTCTGAATTAAAACATTTCCTCCAATCTCCAGTAATAAGGAAAATGAAATCTTCAGGTGGCGTTTAGTAGTTCACCCTGAAAGAGTTCCATCTCATTCTAAACATTAAGCCACGCAGTGATTTCTGGGCACCTCTCTGCTTTGAGACCCGTGGGAGAATTAACTCAAATTCATTTTTGAAGGGGATTAATTAAACTGAATCAGGACCTTGTTTCCACACTCAGAATTAAGATAAGTTGAAGTAAGACCCCTTCAATTAACCAAAAGAGATGAGAGACCTCTTTGACATCAAATGAACGTGCCTGAGGAGCTGCTGGTGTGGTGTGACCAGTCCTTTTTTCATATATTTAATTCAGACTGAATGACCTAGTGTAGACAAACCCAGGGATGTTAAGACTGGGTGTGATCACACTGGGAATATCCACCTTCCCAGGTGTTTTGTGAGGGGACAGAAGGTGTGTAAGATGCAGGTTGCTCTATAAAGAGGCAATCAGTCTTGGTCTGTTCAGAGTCCAGTGACACCATGGAGCTTTCAGAGGTTTAGCAACAGACATACTCTTTAAAATAAAAAAAGTCAAAATTGCAAGTCTTTCATCTAGGATGGGAAATGTCAATAGAGAAGGTAAACTGGAGGTAAGAGCTCCAAAACTTTTGTTGTCTGACCAAGTTTTGTACCACATCACTTTGACTGGGGTCTCTTCTTTGTTAATTAATGGGGAGGGGAGGGGTTAAAGTTTAATCAGCTTTTGTGTACATTGGGAAAAATTTTAATTTTGGGTAAGGACTCAGACTCCTTTAGCTAATTAGATACCAAGGTGATGTGTGCACTATGTACACTTCTGACAGTTTCTTTTTCTTATCTCTTCCATCAGTTACTTGGCTGTGAAGTCTGATGTCTGAAACTCTGCCAAGATTTCTGAATGGAGTCCTTTGTGTGGGATTTCTCCACCTTTTAGTTCCCATTTCAGGGTATAAGAAGTTTTCTGTTTACTTTTATCTTTCCGTCCTTTCTGTTTTCTTCCATCTGGGGATCTGGCACATGATTTACTCTCAGTGACTTGGAGACACTCTCTAAGTATCTGTGGACACTTCTTTTTAAGAGGAGAACTTGCCAACTCACTTTTTTTCAGCAGAGGGGTTCAGAGTGTAGTGAGAGTAGGGGAAGCTCATGAAATTGTTCCTTCGAGCTTTGTGCCAGTGTGTATTCATATGGGATTTTCCTAATATCCAAATAAAGCTGTTAAATTCTTGAGTGGGGTGTCTGAGGAGCATCCCGTGGCTCGGAGCTCAAGATCCACCCATGGCATGAACCTTCCAGTGGGCCTCAGTGTAAAGTCCAGCTGGGGAAGGACAGATTCCCACCATGCCACCCCAAAACCCACTTCCATGTCTCCTGATCAGTAACCCGGCAGGCAGTGTAAGACACCAGACATGCAGAAGAATTGCCTAAGTACCCCCTAGGAAATGCAGAAAGAGGTCTGGGCTGTCCTTTGGAGAGCTAGGGCAGCCCAGGTGGGACATGCCAAGGGCACTGGGGAGCCGTGTGGATGGTGGGGCCTGGCAGGGTCTCTGAAATCCCTGGGTGGGGAGTGCTGCACTGACAAGTTCCTTGAGAGACTGGGGGTGCTGAGGACAGCATGACGTGCTGGTCATCCACAGCACTTTGCTGAAGGTCATTCAGCAGGTCCAGGGGGAGCTTGAACAAACCCCACAGGTCACAGCCTGCTCTCACACAGGCCTGAGGGTCACACAGCCTCTCCGGGGTCAGTGCTGTTGAGCCAGTGCAGTGTTCTTCCACCACAACACTGAGCCTGGGACTGAAGGACACGTGAGGATATCCTGTGGGTAAGACGAGGTGCAGGAGGAAGCCTCCCAGGAACAGCCTGAGAATTTATGTTTTTGCTTGTCCTGGGCAGGGAGGCTGGGGATCTTCCTATCCCTTCGCTAAAGGAGCAGCACAGAGTTTTCTGAGCTGGAAAATTAAACTCTTTACATCAGAGAAATCCGAAGCCAGGAATTAATTTTGGAAGAAGAGTTCCCTATTTTACAAACTCCAGCTGCATCTGAACAGGTTCAGTGTGGCTTTGCTAAATGCTTCTCTGAGCCCTGACAATCTTTGGAAAGGAACGTGGTCCTGCCCGCCAGCTCCCCAAGAAGGTGAGCGTCAGCATGGGATGTGATTTCTACAACTTCTGCACAAAGCAGCTTAGCAATGGGCTCACTGGCTGGTGCAAAAAGCTCCTGGTGCTCCACTTCGTTGCTCTTTCCTGAATGTCAGCCACGGCTCTGCAGAGAATTGTTTGCAAAAAGGCAAATGAGTCCAAAGAGAACATGGTAAATGTAGCTTTGCGTTATACTGGGGATTTTTAGGGTGAGTGTACTCCTCTCCCTCTAATATTAGCACTGTCCTGGGCAGGGTGTGCTTTGGGCCAAATACTTCAGGGGCAAATTCATAATTTTCCCACTTCCCATCACCTACCCCTGAATGGGATACACCTGCTTGGTACATGGGGCTGTACCAAGATAAAGCATGAAATCCTACACGTGAATCCAATGTTCTCACAAATAAAACTGGAGCCAAAATCTGTTGTTTTTACTGTTAAAAGCTGATGTTATTTTCTTTCCTTGCAGAAGCAGTTGATTGACCAAAGGCTGCTCACATGGAGTTTGCTTTGAGATGAGGTTAGAAAAAGAGAAAGCCTGGACAGGGCAAGGAGTTGGGAAGCAAGAAGAAATTTTCTGAGGTTTGCAGATTGGGATGTGAATTGCTAAAGATTTAAGGGGTCTTGCAGTCAAGGGGCTTAGCTGAAAATGTTTCGTTTTGACACAGGACCCACAGACTCATTATGGCCTGATATTTCCCAATTCTGGTTGTCACAGAAAATTCCTCGGAGGGAAGAGCCATCCCCAGGAGTATCAGGATGCTAGAGTGGACAGAGATGTGCTGGCTGAGCAAGGGTGGTGAAGCTGGCTGTGTGAGCAGGGAGCAGGGGCGCTGGTGTCTGATTTGGATCACAGGATGATTCAGGTTGGCAGGGGCCTCAGGAGGTCTCTGGTCCCCTCCTGAAGGCAGGGCCAGCCTTTGTGAGGTTGGACCAGCTTGCTCAGGGCTTTATCCTGCTGGTTCTTGTAAACCTTTAGGGATGGGCATGCCATGGGCTCTGGGCTGGATAGGCTGTCTGGGCCGCTTTGCCAATGCTTGACTGTCTTCATGGGGAAGAATCTTTTTCTTATATCCATCCCAAACCTGTCTTGTCCCTGAGCACAGCTCAGGGTAGTCCCCTAATTCTGGCATCTCTTGCAAAGTCTCATCCTCTCTCCAAGCTGTTGCTGAAGAAGTTGATCCAGACTGGTCCCAGAACAGACCACTCTAGAACTCCTTTTGTCTCTGGAACTTTAGAGATCTGCTGGAGAAACTGATTTTTTCCCTCCTTCTGTGTCACATGCCATGGGCTGTGGGGACACCCCAGATGTTCATCACATGGGCTTGGCTCATCCAGCCGAGGCTACAAAGATCCTTTTCTTTTAGTAGTTAACATCCATAAGAGCTATCCATCCAGCTAAAGCTGATGGCTTTATTTTCACCAAGTATTTGCCTCTCCTTCCTCACCCTCATTCCCTCTGCTCTCCCACCAGCATATTAAGGGAGAAGAACAGATCATTGGAGTCCAGCTGGGGAAAGGCAGACTGAGCCATAACTAGGTGAGGCAGTCTTTATTGGGATCAGAGGGTTATGGAAAACAGAGTGCAGAAATGCTAAGAGGAAATTACAATTTCTCCCTTTTAATTTTTTTTTTCTCCCTCTCCTGTCACTGGTTTTTCCTCCTAGGTGTTGGGGTCTTTCCAGAGGCAATCGTTACTGTTAATGATTTTGGCTTGTTGGCTATTATCACATTTGTGCCTGGGGACTGCAGCTGGCTATCTGGGCTCTGGCAGGCCTTGACAGCAATCAGCTCCTTCCAGCTTCACAGTAATTTTCTCGGGGGAGCTCAGAAGAAAATACTTTTTCGTTCATTTTCCCCTCTCTTTCTGCGTGTCCCTCCTTTCCTGCTTTCCTGCCTCCCTTTCCTGGGAGCTCTGCCCCAGGACGGGGGCACGCAGAGGAGTCTGCTGGAGAAACCCACAGTGAGGTGTGGGGCATTTGGAAGTATCCAGGGGGGAAACATCTCCGGGGAAGAAGCACCCCAGCTTTTGTTACCCAAGCCATGTTTGGGCCCATGTTTGCATCGCTGCTGATCCCCCAGATGTTACAGAGACAAGGAGGGATCATTGCGGTTATTTCATGAAAAGTGTACGTGGATCTTTTTCAGTGGCTCAGCCTTAGCGCAGAGCTTTTACAGCCTTGAGTTTAATATTCTCTTTTTTCCCTCCATCATCATTTTATATTATTCAAAGCAAATCAGACAGCCTTTGAAGAACGGCTCAAAGCCTTTTTTCTTACTTTCTTTTCTTCTTCCTTTTTTTTTTTTTTTAAAGGTGGGAAAGAGTGGGAGCCACCTGGTACATTTTCTTCCTCAATTCAGTGATTTTATTCATTGGGGAAGAGATCGCTTTGCATCTTTTTCTTTAAAGGAGTGTAAAAGGCAGGTAAGATCTGTATTTCTAAAAGCCCCAAAAGAGAGTGCTTTTCTGTGAGAGGGACCAGCATCTTCCTTGCACTAAAAGCAGCCTGGCTGGTGGAAATGTGACTATTCATGTGGGGAAGGGCTCTGGTCTGGAGCCACTGTTACACTCGGAGCTGCTTAGCAAAATCATTGTTCTGAGGCATTCCAGTGACTGTCCAGACTAATCTGGCAGGCTGAGAATCTCCAAAGACCACCGAATCCGGTGAAGTGACCATCAGGAAACACATTGCCCCGGTGTAAGTTGCCTTTTGGAGGGTTTTTGGTGGTGGGCACTGCGTTGGCAAGGGGACCTTTTCCAAGAGAAAGCGTTTTTCCCACTGGGGAAGTGGAAGCAGAGATACGGGGCTGCAGCTTGTCAGGGATCAAGGTGTCTGCTTTCACAGCTGTCCTGGACCCACCAGGTGCCTGGTAAAACCATCCCCTCCACAGCGTGTACGGGGCAGCTTTTGCCCTACTGAAACTTGGGCTTGTGAAGGCTGAGAGAGGGTCTGGGAAGGGATTTTACCCAACTCCTCACCGAGACCACCGAGACACCGGTGCTCAGTGGGTATTTTCTCGAAAGAGCCATTTTCACCTCAGTCGGAGTTAAAACATGCTCTGAAATACTGCATTTTGATGAGTTTACAAGCACCATGCTGTCACATCGTCCCCCACCCCTTACAGGTGGTAAAGGCACTGTGTGGCATTGCCAGAGGATGTCCTGCATGCTTTTGTTTTTTGCCCCTCTCGTTTTCCCCCAGTTTTGCGGAGCAGAAAAATCCCTGACAAAGAGTCGTGTTCCCTGCCAGCTCTCTTCTTCACATCCTCTTGCTCCCACAAAAAAGGCCCCTGCTTGGGGCTGTCCCAGGCCACACGGTGGCTCCACATGGTGGTGGGGGGAAAGCAGAGATCACCAGTGTGCTGAAAACGTGGAGATGTGGAGCTTCCACTGGATCTTCCCTGTGCTGCTCAGGACCTTCCAGACCTGCCCAGCTCTGCTGCTCTCACCGCTCTGAGAGGTGCATAAAACAAGTCATCAACCCCAAAGGTAATGGCCTCTCTGGGCAGGCTGCCAGTCATTTAATGCCTTCGCTAATCATCTAGAAGTGGGAATAAACAACATGTTAATGAAATGTGTGGGTGAAGCTAAGCTGGGAGGAGCTAGAGGGGCTGGTTTGGACAGTGGAAGTAAAACAAAAAGATTTGGGGAGGCTGGAAAGACGAGCAGGGAATTATAGCTTGATATTTGGCTTGGGAATAACATGAGTACAAGTGGGCAGGGAAGCAGAGATAAAAGGCCACGTGAGGACATTAGGTGCCTGGGGGTGAAGAGCAAATGCAGCTTCTATCTGTCACACAGCTCTGCTGCACAGTCCTGAAAGTGGGGACACAGTCTGTGTCCGTGGAATCAGTGGCACAGGATAGGCACAGGAGGACACCTCTGGAACAGTGTGTGATGCCTTTGGCCGGGAAGGTGTGGGAAAGACAGGCAGCAAGGGGGAGGAAGAGTGAAATCATAAAGAATGACTGAAACACTACAAAAAAGTTGGTGCCCCTCATGAGTTGCCTTTGATGGAAGGCCTTTGAGTGAAAAACACTCTCAAGCCTGTCTGAAATAGCAGCACATCAGGGGGAGGGAGTTACTTGAACAGAAAGGAGGCTTTTTACTCAAATTCACTATGTCAGTTTCTAATGGCAGGATCTGCTGACCATGGGTTAGAAGAAGAGTCACTTTACTTCAGGTAGAGAGGGTCTAAAGGGTTTGGTTTCTTTAACCCAGCCAACTGGGGGCCAAGAGGAGACCCAGTGATTCCCCAAAGATTCCCCTGTGGGCAGAGTGGAGGAAAATGCTTTGTGGCAGTGCTAGAACAGGAACAAACTGGTGTAAATGTTCCTTGTGTGAGGAATCTAGAGGTAGTTTTCCAGGCTTTTGTGATGATGGCTGGCAGCAGCCTGATCTGGAAAAAAGGAAGGCACAAAGAAGGAGCATGTTCTGCAGATATCCCTACTAGCATTGGAAATTGTTACAGTGCTGACAGGGGCTGAGTGGGCTCAACAGCAGGTCCCTGCAAGTCCTGTGTGGACTGGACAGTCTAGCTGTCCAAAGAGGAGATGGCCAACAGCCCAGGGGGCCAGTGTGGAGGCGCTGGAAATATGATCAGAGATAAGTCAAAGTCGTCTGAATTAGAATTTTCAAGTGACATTTCTGTTGACATTTTTGCCAGATATTGGAAGATTTTGAGTGTGCCAATTCCCTTTCACCCTCCCTCCCCTTCAGCTTTCCCTGGCAGAAAAAGAAAAAAACCATAATATTAAAAAGAAAAGGGATGAATATTTAATGAAAATGTGCAGCCAGTTCTCTGCTCTATTCATTACAGAATAGCTGTTGCAAGGCACCGAAGCTCCTTTGCCCTGGTCTGAGCTTCTTCCTGGCTTCATAGATTGCCTTGGGTTCATTTCATGCCTGGTCTGGGTTATTAAAAAGATTTTCTGAGTTCCTAAGTTGAACGTAAACTTCTCCCACATCTCTGCGAAGTTCCTTAGAGGAGTTTTCTGAGGAAAGCATATGAGAACCTCAAGAGTCTGAGTCGTGGAGGTGAGTTCTTCTGTAAGGAGTTAAATCCCTGTGCCAGCCAGAGCAGGTAAGATGACAGGCTGAAATTAGTCATTAAGTTTGTTGGCTTGTCTTTCAGTAGGAAAACAGACGGAATTTGTGATACAAGGGGCCTGAAAGGAGATTGACCTAAAATTCAGTCCTAGATGTGGACTCACTGATTCCAAACCAAGTGATTTTAACAGGAGTAAGGGGTGGCAAAGGCTTATTTCAAGAAAATGGTCCACATAAAGGTATCAGAAGCATGCCCATGAGAGAAGGACCTACATGTGTGAGGAATTTAAAGGCAAAGCAGAGTGGGAGATTTACTAGGAAAGGCAAGAAAGCCGCCTCTCTCATCTCTGCTCCTGGCTCGGGCCTTTCCATGTCCACCCAACTCTGATGCTTTTGCTGCTCTCTCAGGGAGGGAAAATAAAACAAGTCATCAACCCCGGAGATCGCAGCCTCCTGGGCAGGCTGCCAGTTGTTTAATATTGCTGCTAATGATCTACAAGCAGAAGTAAACAGCATGTTAATGAAATGAGTGAAGGAGGCTGAGCTGGGGGAAGCTGCAAGAGCTGGTTTAGAGAGGAAATTAAACACAAAGGTTTGGGGAGGGCAGAAACTCGCCAGGGAGAATCAGGACAGAATTGGTTTGGGGGTGGTTCAAGGGGTTATGACAGTTGGAAGGGTGAGGAAAAGAAGGATAGAACAGTGCTGGGAATTTTGCCCAAAGTGAGTGGCTGGCGAAGGCCCCTCAGTAGGGATGAGGAGACAGCTCTGGGTGAGAGAGGTCCGGAGTGGAGATTGCCCATCAGAAGGGCAGCCCAGCCTGTTGTCTCCTCTCCACCATGGTACTGCCCATGGATTTGCCTCTGGCTCATGGGAGAGAGCCTGACCCTGAGCAGAGCACAGCATTGCTCTAGCCCAAAGCTCTTTTCCTTAGTAACCAACCAAAAGAAAATCTACTTGCCTGACATGGTTGCCTGGGATTGAATCAGGGAGTCTTGAGCCTAGCCCAGTGAGCCAGCTGTGAGGAGTGCAAGCTTTATATTAATGTAGCAGAGCTGGAACTCACTGGATTTATGGATCTTGCTCGTCTTGAGTGTAGGTAGCGGGAGATGGAAGCTCTCACCAGTGCCACTGCCCCGAGCCAGCAGTGGGATGAGTTTGTTAGCATCCAGCCCTTGTACGGCCTGCAGGGAGGGGGAAGTCACTTTGGATAAATGGTCCCCCCCAACATTTCTTTCCTCCTGCTTTTTTGCCCCTCCCTACCCCTCATTTGAAATTCATTGGCTCTAATTGCAGAGGTAGTCAAACTTTGGCTGCTTCTGAACTGCAGGTCTTCGAGGGGACTCGCACGCTAGACAGCGAGATGAATGATTTATTATTATATTATTATTTATTCATTTAAATTCATGAATGCTTATCCAAATCCAAAATTGCCCAATTTCATCCAGATCTGAATTTATAGATTTTCAGGCCAGATGGGACCGCTCTGATCAGCAGCCTGACCTCTGGCATCGTGCAGGCCAGGGAACGCCACCCGGCAATTCCCATGGTGAGGGGAAGCTGCACCACTATGTAAATCAGCATTATCAAGCTCAGTGGCTTCTCTGAAATGATCTCTAGTGGAATCTGTGAAATTGCCCAGTGGTTTGCAGCTCTGCTTCCCAGGACGTGGCTGTGCATTGCAGAAAAGGCAGTTTCTGCTCTGCTCCCCAGTCTGGGAGACAGCTGTGGAGAGGGATAGCAGCAGCAGGTAAGGGCCAGGGGATCAGGCACTCTTCCCCTACAGCCGTGGGATGGAGAAAAAGAGCACAAAACTAATCTAAGTCTCTATAGTGCTAAAGTGAAAAAAGTTGCTTTGGCTAGAGAGGCTTCCAGGAGCCCAAGAGAAGTGAAGTCCCCAAGCCAAGCTGGGTGCTGCCAAGCCAAGCGTGGTGTTTGCTGGCTCAGGGGAAGTCTGCATTGACATCTGAGCACCGAGAGCTGTGGCCTTTACTGTTCCCATTTCTTCTCTCTTCAGGAATACCCTTCTCAATTTCCTGACTTGTTTCACTGCCTGTGTTGAAGCTCCTGGACAGTGACACGCCACTGAAACCTTAAAAGCCAGGTGGTGGTTTCTGCAGGTTGCCAGGGTTTTGAAAGGAGTTTGGGGTTTGGGGTGTGTTTGAGGAAGAAACTGGGAAGTCTCGCAGGAAACTAGTGAGTGATTAAAGGCAGATAAATTTGATAGGAGGCAAGCTTGGAATGGGATCCAGCCTACATCAAAGAGTGGGATCAGTACACCATCTCCCAGAAGTTCATTAAAATGTGTCTGTCCATACCCCAAGGGAAAGTTAGAAATCTGGCAGCAAAAACAAGATAAAGGAAACCTGACAGAGATGGTCTTATTCTGTTTCCAAAGACTTTGTGGTTTTGCTGCAAACCAGCTACTTGGAAGAACTTCTCCCCTCTCCAGACACTGAAACATTGATTCCCTTCTCTTCTTTGCAGAAAGGTCTGGGAAGAGACCATGTCTGCTCACCTCTAGTGCCACAGGTCCTGCAGCCCTGGATAGCAAGTTCAGGCTGTGGAGTGGGTAGGCAGGTTGAGCAGACAGACCTGTTCTGCCTTCAGGCAATGGTCCCATCCTGGCAGATTTATTCAGCTTTAATGAGAGGAAGACTCCAAGCTGGAGAGATGGCTTTGCACACCAAAGTCATCTTTCTTAAGACCGTATTTGTCCTCCCAAGTCCATTAGATCTTCCTCAGCCACCCAACTTGTGTTCTTATAAAGCACAAACTGGAAAGAGGTCTGTGCTGCACGGGTTTTTAGGTGGTTCTCATGGCTACTTCTTGGCTGAGATTTGTTGCCTGCCTCATGGCAATAATGATTCTGGTTGTTTGCTCTCTCAGGTCTCGTGGTGACTAGAGCTGGCTTGATGGGCTCAGCAAGAAAAGACACGCCAGCCTCCAAAATGAATAATTGTTTTGAATATTTTAGCACACATGAAACACAAGCAAGATAGAGGGAAGAGACCCTAGTGGTTTGTGCTGCAGTCATATCTCATATGGCCCTTCAAAGGAGCTCCAAAGGCTTCATACACTCTAACTTTCAGAAATTCAAAGATCACCTTATCCAGGATCAAAACACAGAACCATTTCAGTGGTCCACAGCAGCAATTAAAGATTAGAAGCATTGTGGCTTTCTCTTGCAATTCAGGCTGATGAAATTGAAAGGAGGAGGGTGCAATCATCAGCTGGATGTTGTCCAGGACTCTGAGGCTGCATCTATACCTGTAAATTAACTGTAGCTAGGTCTGCTCTCTTGTGCAGAGGCCAGCTGGCACAGGATATCCTGCATCTGTACTATTGAATTCTCTCACCCTCCAAAAAAGGGGGATTGCATCCAAATTGTCTACTGAGAATGGGCACTAGTCTGTGCTAATTCTCAGGCTGTGTCTAGGCATCATTTGGGAGCATCCTAGCTAGATTGTGCCAAAAACATGCCAGGTAGTGTTTTAACAACTTACAATACAGAAGATCAAGTTCTAATGTCCAGGGACATTTTCACAACTGTCCGTTCAGGTGGTAAAGATGTAGTACAGGAGTTTATTTTAATGCTTTAGGTAGAATATCCCTGGGTTCTGTGAGTACTGCTGGTTGGTGTCTTGTCCTCAGGTCCCCTCTGAAGGTCAGTGCACTACTGGGACCTTCTTCTTTGCCCACAGGTTTCCTCTGACCTCCTGGCTGCCGTGCCACACATGCTTTTGCCACGCTGTAGGTGAAGGGGACTCAGGGGAGAATCTGGCATTGCAATGTACTTCAGAATAGCATTGCAGCCACAGCAGTTATCAGACATTGGTCTCTCAGATCTGCAGTGTCTTTCCAGGCAGTTTTATGGGGAGACCTGGGGAGGGCTGAAGCAATGCTGGGGCACAGAGGTTTCATGAAGGAAGTGAAATAGAAACTGTCACTGCTATGGACAAAGTTCATACCATAAAGTCATCGACTCAACTGATTTGGTGATCGTACCTTTATGTGCTATCTCAGAGGTCTCCCTTCCAAGAGTGTTTCCCATCTTGTGGGAGCAGCTGGCACTCTGGTGCAGGATCTGGACTGCAGTGTGCTGTAAGCTGATGGCATCTCCCTGGTCCAAACCTGGGGTCAAACGAGGGAAGGGTCACAAGTTTGGCTGTGAAAGCTGTGACGGTGGCTGTCAAAGGCGTTTTGGGAAGTAGTGGGGGGTGAGCTGACCCCTCTCACCCTCGCTGACACCCTGCACCCTGCTAATGGCAGCCAGGATGACTTTCTGCTAATGCAAATGTTCACAGCTGTACGCTGGATGTTGCTGAGTGGATAATGGCTGATGAGTTTGCCTGTAGACAGTCACTCCACTACCAGTGTGTAATTAATTGCTATGTAAAGTGCTCTGAGATGCGGTGCTGCTGAAACACCGGGTGTATAAATGCCATCCCCACACAAAAGGGAACAACATGCAAATTCTCTCAATATATTTTTAAATACGAGCATTTTTCAGCTGTTTGCTCTTTTGTAAAATTTATTAGGCCCCCTCCTGGGAACAGGGAATCAGCAAGGGCAGTGCGCATGGATGAGCTGGCTTCCAGAGGCTCCGACTGTTCGTGCTGCTCAGCCCCAGACTCCAGGGGGTCATCTGTTTTTCTTCTCCTATTCCCTTAACCACTGCTTAATTTTTGTTTCCCCTTTCGCTTGCTTGCTTGCATGGTGAGCTGCTGCCTGCCTGCCTGGGGAGGGCAGCAGGGGAGGAGAATGCTTCTTGTGAAAAGGACAGAAGCTGGTAAGGGCTCCAGCCTCTGCTGCCTTCTGAAACAGAGAGGTTCATGTCCTGCTTCCCAAGAAAATGTGTTGTCCCAACTGGATGCAACCCAGACTGGGGTGGTTTCAGGCCATCAGGAGCTGCAGAGGCAGTGTGGTGTGATGGCAGCAAAGGAAAAGCCCTGCCTGTCTATCTGCAGAGATCCAGCACCAGCTCCAAGGAAAGAGCTGGAATCATAGAATGTCTTCCCTGGAAATAAGTCTGACACAACAAGGCTGACAAGTCTCAGAAGGGTGGCCCAAGTGGAAGGCTATGAAATCGTGAGTGCTAGAGATTACATGAAGAAGGCAAAATGACTCACTGCTTCCCATGTGGCAGAAGGGAGAGAACATCCAGTGAAAATACCACACAAAAGTTTAAAACAAAAAAGGGGAAGTCATTTTTCTTGGGGCATAAAATCCTGTTAGGGAATTCATTGGGACAGTGAACAACTAACATGCAAACAACTTAAAAAGAAGTAGAGTAATTCAGGTCCACTGCTGACTGTAGGACCCAATAGCTTGGTTGCCATTGCTGCTCCTAAACATCCAGCTGCCAGAAGCATGGAGAATATGTGGGGGTGTGGATGTGTTGCAGTTCTTGAAGTCATTTCCTAGGTCTCTCTTGCTGTTAAATGGAGAGAAATAGGACATAAAGACTATATGGACTGGAAATCTATGTTTCTTTTATGTGCTGATATTTGATAGATTGAGCAATGGGTAGCTGACAGATCTTGGACAGAAATTATGAGCAGGAAATCTGTTTAATGAGCACTTTCCTACGGCATTCCTGAGAAGGCAGTCATAACTTAGATGCAAATTAATGTTTCCATCAATGGTCCGGAAATACATAAAAACAACACTGCTGGCTAAATTGTACAGATAACCTAAAGTTTGGAGGAGTGATTAATATGGCTTGAGGATGTGTGTAAGGGACATCAGCAGTCCAGGCATGTAGAACATATATTTTCACAGCATCAAACCAGGAGAGAGAATAGGAACTGGGAGGACAGGTGGAAGTGTGGACTGGTGAACATCAGCACCACAGAACAGCTGGGGTTTGAAGGCATCTCTGGGGATCATCTGCTCCAAATCCTTCTGCTCAGAATAGGGGCAGCCAGAGCAGGTTGCTCAGGACCCCATCCAGTTGTGTTTCGAATATGTCCAAAGATAGAGACTCTATAACCTCTCTAGAAATTTGTGGCAGTGTTTTAGCATGATCACAGTTAAAAAGAGTTTTTTCTTGCATTGAAATGGAATTTCCTCTATTTCAGTTTGTGCTTCTTGACCTTTCCCTGGCACCACTGAGAAGACTCTGGATCTGTCTTTACTTGCTCCCACCAGGTATTTATACTTATTGATAAGATCCTTTTAAGATCCCCATCTCCTCAACACACTGGCCAATGCAGCTCTCAGTCTTTCCTCACACATCAGATGCCCCAATTCATCCATTGTTTTTGTGGCCCTTTTCGGGACTTGTCCCAATACACTATTCACTGCCTGGTATTGGGCTCCAGAGCTGGACACAGCACTCCAGGCCTGTCTCACCTGTGCTGAGCAGAGGAGAAAGATCTCCCCCCTCCACCTGCCGGCCGTGATCAGCCTAATGCAGCCCAGGAGCCTGTTGGCCTTGTTTGTGACAGGGGCACATTGGTGGCTCGTGGTCAACTTGGTGCTCACCAGGACCCCCAGGTCCTTCTCTGCCAAGCTGCTTTCCAGCTGGCCAGTCCCAGGGTGCAGAGTGCCTCTGGAAGGCAGCGACTCTGAAGGAGATTAAGAGGTCCTAAAGGAAGGTCCTTTGTCTGGACCTGTATTCTCAGTATGGTGGTGGTACCAGCTGATGTCAGCTTGAAGGAGACTGGTGAAAGGACAGGGCTAATTTTACCTTTGGAAGGGGTCGGGCAACAGAAACCCATCTCCATTCTGGGGACGTGTGCTTTGTTAAGGAAAACAAGAAATTGGAGAGGATGCAGAAACCCACACAAATCTGGGCTGGAGAAAATGCTTCCAAGAGAGCAATTTGTTCAGCTCATCAGCAAGCCTGAGTGGCAGCTTGCTGTGTGTGTGCACCTGCTGCAGAGGACTCTTAAGCCTCAAAGAGAAAGAAAGGCACAAGACAGACCAGTGCCCACAGGCAGAACACAAATACACGTGAGCAGGGATCCAGGCACTCGTTGTGTTGGTCATTATCTCTAGGAACAAACTGCCAAAGGTCTTGGAGGAGATTTCACCTGTGGAGGCCTGTGAAGCAAGGCTGTGTAGCTGAAGTTGAACCCAATCTGTCAGGTGGCTCACTGGGGTGCTGTGAAGCCCAAACTGAAGGCTGGGCTGCTCTTGCTGTGATCTTTGGCTCTGACTTGTGTGGTCCCTGAGGGGATCATCAGCACAACACATGATGTGTGGCCTTTGCCTGCTCTCCACACATCTGCCAGGCCGTGTTCAGCCCCTCTTGATGCGTTTCAGCTGCTTTGGGGGGAGGAATAGCAGGGGAGTTTGGTGCAGAGGGTGGATATTACTTGGGGGTTGAAGAGATGCCGTCGCTCACAGAACAGCATGAACCCTACAGAAGGTTTCTAGAGCACGCCTCTGGGCAGCTGGCTGTAGTCCTGTCTCAGAGGACAGGAGAGGCCAGCAGCAAGAGGCTGTCATTATCCTGAGGCACTGATTGGGCTACTGAACTCGAAAGGAAGAATCTGTGGCATCTTCACGTGGCATAAGAGTCACTGTGTTGCAGTCCTGGTGGATTTCTCAATTCTGTCATGCCTCTTTTCTTGGGTTTTCCTTGGGATCCCTGCTGCTGCTGACAATACCAGTATCTGTGGCTAGTAGTGGGTGTTCTGTGTAGGGCAGACCATTTACCCCATGATAAGCAGACCCAAAATTTTCAGCCAAGTGGTTCTTTAAGCCAGCGAGGGCCACTAGCCGTAAGTACTGCTGTAGCTTCCTGCAAACAAAGCAGAAATAGAGTTGCAGGACTATGATGGGGAGAAATCTATAGGCACAAATGTCTTTTCCTTTTTCTGTGCTTTTACTCATCACCCACAACAGCTTCTATTTCTAACCCTGTGCTTAAAAAAAACCAAAACAAACCCCTGAAAGTCAATATTTATTTTTCAGTCTCCCTCTCCCCTGCTGTTCGTCTCTGAATTTAATGCTTTTGAAAGGTGAATGATTGACGATTTACTGAAAATGAAGTTAAAATATAAATAATTCCACGATTTCGCTGCTGTATTAAGCAGGCATATGAGAAAAGCCCAGAAGACCAAGGTTGGCTTTTATTATTAACAAGGAAAGAAATTAAATTTAAATAAATGTAATATTTATTAAAATTTCCTTTCACGCTGTTACCTGAGGTTCATAAAACTTTTGAGCTGTGTCAGCTTTGCACTCCCCAGTACATTGAACTCCAGGGAAAACTATAAGCAAATTCTTAAGATCAATGCAAACTACTTCTCCATTACTCAAAAAAGGGAATTTTAACTATTTTTGAAGGCCCCAGGACTCCACTAATCCAGATATAAAGACTTTTTTCACCTTCAAACTTCACAGGTCCCACTACCCTTTCACCTTCTCCCATCCCCACCCCAACTCCCACAGCCCTTTACGCACTGAGGAGAGTGACTACACACCCTTTAACTCAGTTTCCATCCTTCCCATGGCCAGTTGCCAAATGAAATTTGCCAAAAAGGTGGAGAAAGCCACTCTGGAGCTGCCCCTGTGCCCAGCCTGTGCCCACGGCAGTGCCAGTGCTGAGGAGAAGAGATGCAAGGCTCTGCTAGGTGGGGAGTACCAGTTGATCCAGGTTTGGATTTTAAAGATCCTGTGGGACTTGCCTTGGTGTTTTTAGTGAAAGCAGACCTATATGAAGTAGACTTGTCTGGAACACATTTGCAGACCAGTCTGGGCCTTGAAAACTTTCCTGCCTATGCCATGCAGACACACTCATGTTTCTAGAGCTTGACATTACTTGGCTCAGCTCTTCCTTAAAATGGAAGAAATCAGGGAGAGGAGGAGAAATTTTAACAGCTTTGAGGGTGTGGGGCTAGAGGCTTAGACCTGTTCTTGGGCCCAAGTTTTCCTTCACATCAGCTGTGTAGATACCTACTCCTAGATTATCTGTCACCTGAGGGGACCTGGGGGCTACATAGGGAGGAAACATCAGGTTGCAGCACCTTCAGCACTGCCCTGTCGTGTGGGTAGGCTGGCTGAGCTGTGCCCACAAAACTGACCTGAAAGAACTTGACAATTAACAGCCTGAGCCCAGGCTGCCTGCAGCGCAGCGTGGTGGCCACAGGAGCAAGCCTTCAGCGCCTCTCTGGTGATAACAGCACAGAGAAAAGCACTTGTTTGTCTGGGCTGAACATCCTGAATGCAGCCTATGAATGTAATACAGCGTGCACCTCTGGTTTGGTTTGGGAGGTAGGAGAAATTCAGGGATGAGGTAGCCATCAAAATTTAGCTTAGCCGCAGTGGAGTCTGCAGGAGTATGAAGTGCAAATGCTGTGTCTCAGAGGAATTCACCCATGTGTAAGTGATCTCAGTCCCTGCGTTAGTATGTCAATACTGCCCAGATTTGAGGAAGATTTTGTGCACAGAGGCAAGTTTTGCTCCTGGTGAAGTCACTGGGTGTGGAGAGAAATAGTAGTTTGGAGTTTGCAAGAGTGGATTCAGAAGGTAAAAACTGAGCTGTAAGAGAATGTGCTTTGATGTTGATAAACGTGCCTTGTAAAGGCGCTAAAAAAAAGAAAAAGCAAGAGAAAGAAGGATGTTGAAAAGGATGATAAAGCAAGAAAAAGATCCATGGGATTTGGAAGCATTTGAAGAAACCTTTTTATAAAGCTGTGCTAGGCAAGTCCTGTCAAATCTCTCCTGCTGTGAGGAATTTTCATGTTACTTTGCAGATAAACTTGTTGAGAGCACGCTGTCTGCCTCCATGGTGACAGAGCGGCATCTCGAAGGGAATGGCCCTGCATCATCATTTCTCCTTCAGTTCCAGGCAGCATCTGTCACTGTGGAGCTGGGCCGGGAGCTGTGAATTAGACCCATGTCCTCCCTGGGCTGGGAAAGCTGAGCAAAGCTGCATTTGGTCCATTTTAGCCTGATTTTGCCAGGGTTTCCTTTGGACTCGATTGGGCAAAGCATCGCTTGTTCATGAGGGACTTGTTGCTTAGGTGTCTGCTCCAAAAAACGGCTCCTGATAATCTTTTTAACTGCTGCTTTCTGTCTCAGGTTTTGGAGGGAGGAAGGGCGAAAGAGGTGAGGCTGACACAGGATATAAGATAACCCAGGTCTGGAGTTTGTCAGGCAGCACGCATGAGCTGTCAGGCAGAAGGAGGAGGGGGAATATGTGTCACCACAGTCTGGCTTCTCAAAGGTGGAAGGGTTAATGGAATTGTACTTCATGTGCTATTCAGCTTGTTGGTGCCCCTCTAATGTTAACTTTTAACTCCTTTGAAGAAGGTTTAGGTAGAAGAGAAAGAAATCTCAAAGTTCTTAAGCTCCTGTGTGTTTTGTGAAGAAAGGTATGGAGGAAGGGTGTCCTCTGAGTTGCTCCTGGTGTTCATGGATATCATCCCTTCAATAGGCCCTGGTAAGCACAGGATACCATGCCCCACCCTCCCCCCTCCCCTCTGCAGAAGGACTTGCCTTGAGTCATGGGAAATCAATCTTGGTTCTTCAGCTCACAGAAATTCTGGGCAGCTCAGTTGAAAGTGAAGAGGAGAAAAAGGAATAGCAAAAAATGAAAGCGAGAAAAAACATATAATAGCAGAAACTGATCCAAGTGGGGAGAGTATTTTGGATATCAGGATAGGTAAAGTGTTTTTCATTGGAAGGGACTGGCAGCTCTGGGCTTTTCCTGCATGTTCTCAGCTCACACCTTTCCCTGGTGAGACCAGCAATCGTGCCAGGTCTCCATGGCCTTGCATTGCAGGGGATAAGTATGCTTGCCTTGACCACAGAGCTGGGTAAGTCAGCTGGACCTGTGTCTTTGAGGAGGAGGCAGTTCATACCCTGTCTGCCTCCTTCCTGCTGCATCCTTATCTACCTCACTGTCACTGCGCTACCTTGAGTGGTCTGAGGCTCTTTCTTAGACAAATGCTTTCTCAAAATCTGGTAGAAGACTGTGCTGGACATCTTTGAGTTCCTGCATGGAGCCAGGCAGGGCATACCTGGCTGGGAGGCAGCTGTTTTCAAACATGCTCTGCCCTTGGGCTCTTCTCGCATGGTGACTGTTGTATCTGTGTGATCTTGTTCCTGCACCCTCACCCCACTACTTGTCACACTCAGCTCTTCCCAAAACGACACCCCAGCTCTGTGAGCCAAAGATTGCTTTGGTTTAGTCAGTGGTTGAAAGCCAAGTAACAGCTGATAGCCCTGACTTAAATGTATCCCCTGAAAATATTTTTCATCGGAAAATTGACTTTTTTAATTAAACGGAATCTTTCTATAAAGCAGTATCAGTTCTGTAGAATTTTTCCACTTTTTTCTTTAACAAAAAGTTTTTCATCCTTTTGGTTTTCTTTCTCCTTTTGCTAATTTGAAAATTCTTTTTGTTGTTCAGTTTAAAACAGGAAAAGTCCTACGGAAATGTCTACCTAACAGAAGTTCTTCACTTTTTTGTTACTTTGGGTTGTAGAACCGTGAATAGGTCACAGCTGCTCCCAGCATAACACTGGCCACTCAAAGCAGAATTCACCTTCCCTTAGCCAGTCATGTGCTCCAAGTAAATGAATTAGTTTAATAGAGCTCTGTGTGATTTTGGGGGGATTATTTTTGAGTTGGTGGGCTCAAATCCTCCTTTGGATTGCAAGACATTTGAGTTTTGCATTTCTTCTGAGTTTAAATCAGTACCCTGGAAAGGAGGAAGGCAAAGGGGGAAGAGAAGGGATATGGCAGAGGATGGGAGGCGGGGGGACGAGAAGAAGGTGAGCATGTGCGGGAACTCCAGTGCCAGTTTCCTGATTCCTCCAGCTTGACTTTTAAGGGATCAAGTCTTCCAATTCTTACAGGATAGTCCCTGAGGCCATGTTAAGTCACCCTTGCAATTACTGTCTTTAAACAGAAAATTTGGAGTGCTTTAAGAGCATATTCCCTCATATTAAGAGACAGTACAGATATGAAGCAGTGTGCTCCAGTGAGCTGGAGTTAACTCCCCATTTTTCCACCTCTGTGACTCTGGTACCAATCTCTGGTAATTTTGCTTTAGCAGCTCGGCTGCGGCGCGTTAACTTCTGCTCCGTGAGGTGAGAATACGGGTATTGCTGCGGACCACGGCGCTCCCGCAGCTGTGCTGGGCTGGGAGGGGCTGCAGCTCCCCCCACATGTCAGACAGAAGTGTTTCAGGCTAAGCCTTTATGATAAATTAGGGAACGTGGTCAGCCAGAAACAGCCAGAGTGCTGTTTTATTAATCTGCGGGTGGATAACAATAAAAATGATGAAAGATCTAATCAGCTACATTATTACCTGGAGGTTGGTGGGGCCAGGAGAGAAGAGGGATGTGTGGGTGATGTTGGTGCTGGGGAGAGTTCAAAGACAGGGAGAGGCAAGAGCATTGTCTTCAAGCACTGTCAGACAGTAAAACTGAGGGGTGAAAACCCTGCTGGAGGCGACACCTTCAAAATTTTAGCCTTCAGCACCCCTTTCTCATTTGCCATTTTACAGCTTTTTAAATTTGGATATTTTTTAGCGGACAAGTTGCCCATCAGTGCCTGGTGCCCCCCCTCTCAGTCGCACCTTTCTGCAGTTCCCCTGGGCAAGGCCATGCCAGGACACCAACAAGCCATTCCCTTCCTGTCTGGCAGAAGGTGAGGAGATGCCCCTTTTCTGTAGTGCATTCAGCTGGTGTGTCTCTAAATTTTTCTGCAGTACTTAGGAGACCTTGGTGATAGAAATTAGAGGAGTGGGCTACTCAGGCCCCTTTGTCATTCATTATTAGCTGGAGGGGTGTTGTACGTGGTGAGTGGCATGCTTATGGTGGTGGGTAAAGCCTTTTGTGTATCCTCTGTGTCCCTTTTCAAATTAGGCACTTTTCTCTTTCTTTTGGTGTAGTAAGGTAAAAACAATGCAGGACAGTCCTGTCTAAGTACCTGGATATGGAAGAACAGGAAGGCTCCAAGTCTCCTTTAAAGCTTTGATTTGGCAGCACCACAAAGTCTTGCAGTCAACGCATCTGTATGCAAATGCATTACGGACAGATAAAGAGCCTCTGTTCTTCTCTCTCTGTCATATTTTGCGTATTATTTGCTTACAATTCATGTCTGTCTCATAGTCTCTGTGGTAAAAGCATATTGAGGAAAGTCATCTCCTTTCCCAGCAATTTTCTCAGCTTCTCTTGATCATTAACATGCTGGAAACCGCTTGAAAGAAACACTGCAATTTTTTAAGGGATTTTATTCATTTATTCATCAAGGTTAAGGACCCTGAAAAACTGCTGTCTACATCTTTTAGCACTTACTTCTTTCAAATCTCATATACATTATAGTCCTCAATCTGGAGTTCTCTTTTGCTATGAGGTTTTCTCTGCCCGTATCTTCTGTTGCAGTCTGAATATACAATAAACCCCTTTAAAATTAGTTATACTGCTACAGTTGTCAGGAGAACTCAAGTAATCTGATGAATTTAGTAAGAATTCCAGGCTGTGAAACAGACACAATGAAATTCTCTCCTTCAGCCTTCTTGCCTCATTATTAAACCTTCAGTTTATAGTGTGCAGACAGTCGTGCACTATAATTGAGGTTGAATTGCCATTCTCATTATAAATCCCCTTTTCTTGCGTGCTCATAACTTCAACCAACACATGGGCTGAAACTGTGTGCTCTCACTTTCAGCCCACAGTAGAATATTTAACTCCGTGATCTATGGGCTTTAGCTCTGCTGCCATGGTCTGCTACCCCATATATTTCACCATAACAAGAGCTTCTCTTGAGGTTAAAATCACAAGTTGAACATCAGCAGGTGTGCCTGGCTTAGGCACCAGAATTGCAGCTGTGTTTTAGGTAGCTGGTGCCCTGATGGGGGCAGTGGCATTTGCTAGCCAGCCATCTGAGAGGATGTTTTTTTTCAAGACCCTACCTGACTGTTTCAGTAAAAGTTGTCTCTCCGAAGCCTTGAAAAGCAGCTGTTCCTCCCCACTGGCTGGACAGGAATTTAGGTGTTCCCTTCATTCACTGCCTAGAACTAAGGTACAGGTGAGATCCAGCACAATTATCCCCCTGCTTCCTTCTTCTGGGAGGGTGAGGTCTGTAAGCCTGGTCTGAACCTCAGTAGGGGATCCAAAACTGTTGACTGGATCCACCTGGACTCTGGGCAACTCTGTTAAGCCCCCACCATCAGGAGCAAGGACCTCCTTTCCTCTCTATATGCTCACGTGTTCTCACTCCCCTCTGCTTTTCTGCCAACTCTGGCATGTGGAGGGAAGTGTTTGCAGTTTCACACACCTTGGTATCAAAGCCTCTGAGAAAGGGTCAGTTCAGATGGGCAGTTCAATGTTGCATCTCAGTCTGCAGCCAAGAAGAGCAGAAAGGAGCAGACTCATGGCTGCAGCACTCGAGGCGGAAGCGGAGGTTTGGTGTTTGGACCTCGGTGCTGGTCTTTGTCACAGGTTTTGTGCATTTTCTCTGGTGATGCAGTCAGGTCTGGTGACCAGAGCTCTGCTGACCCAAACAGTGATGATCTCAGGCTCAGATGTTGGTATTGGCAGCTAGATGGGACCATTTCCGCTATAACAACGCTTGAAGTGATGCCTGCAAGGAAATAAAACAGAGTATCTACAGACAGACCATGCTGCAGTGTCCTGGGCACATGCCCACTCCATGTCTTGTCCACTCTCCACAGGCAGTGGAAGAGCTCTCCTGCCCAGCTTCAACACAGTGACTTCTCTCAAGGTCTTCATGGAGAAGACTCAAGAGCTGAGCTTTGCCAGAAGCTCTTGCTCAGAGTTTGAGGAGAGGAGTGAAATGTGAAGGATAAAGAAACACTAGTATTTGTCAAAAACCCTGAGCCAAAAGGATTTATGTCATGAGTAGGTTGTTTGGTTGTTTTTGATTTTTTTTTTTTTTTTCATATATTTATAATGGGGAGAAGGAGGTGGAGGAAAGACTTCTGCTTGAAAAGGAATTTGTCATGTTGGGAAGTATGAGGTAGAGAAACAAAATGACATCTTACAGCCAGGGGAACCTCGGACCAAGACCAGTCCTGTCTGAAGACAGCTGGCGTGGGGAATGTTTTTGATGCCTGCTGTCACAGAGGCCACGGCTGTTCACTAAATCCCTCCCTCTGCCCTCGCTGCCATGGTCCAACACCTGCTCAGGGAGTAGACAGAAGCAGTGAGGGAAGGTGTTGCCATTTATCCCCACAGTTTATTACCAACCCTTCGTTCCTGCAGTAGAGGAGGAAACCTCTGCCTGTCTCTGGGAGTCTAGCATCTCATCAATTTTCCTTGGTCTGCGCTCCTGACTCCCCTCCGTTCCCCACCCGGATGTGTGAGGGTGCCCAGGGCAGGGGCTGAGGATGCAGGAGCACGTGGCAGGACCTGAGGACTCCGTGGCAGTGTTTGTGGAGCTCATCTGCCAGTGCCTGAATCCCTGTTCTCCTCAAGGCGTACGGCTCAGCTTTCTCACACCTCTCCCCCACTCTCTTTGCTCTCCAAGCACTACTTGTGGGAGTTGAAAGTGAAGTGACAGAGCCCGAGGGAAGGGGGAAAATACAGTCTGTGTCTCTGAAAGTGTAAAAGGGACCCTTCTGTGTATTATGTGCCTCTTCTGATACTCATCCCTGTCCCCAGCTGAACCGCTGTGACCAACTGCACTGAGAATTTTGCTCCAAAAGTGTAGTGGAGATGAGAAAAAAGCTAAGGCGGGGGGAGGAAAGTGACTCCTATGCTGCTGGCAGGGGGGATTTTCTTTGATGTAAACTTCATTTTGGGTGACAAGGCTTAACATCTTCCTTAATGCTGTTTCCTGCGTTTCAGGTCCCCTCCTCAGAGGCTGCACTCTCTGGAAGCTGGTGGTGTTCCCCTGTGTGGTGCGTGCGTGTTTTGTAACGGTGTCAGGCATCCTGACACTTAGGCAAAGCACTTTCTAGCGCCGTTTCCCCCCTTCATAGTGGCAGGAGGGGCTGGGCAGGAGCTCTCCAGGCTGCCCTGTATCACTGGGCTTAACAGCTCCTTTCAAATCCTCTCCCTAAGAAGTACCTCTGGCAATCACTGTCCACGTGTGCCGGGGCTGGACAGAGTTTTAAGAAGTAGGTTGTGTGGAATGAGGTAGCTCTGAGCTTTGCTGACAGAGTTATCCCTAGGAACCATGTGAAGGTTTTCTGCAGCCACCAGAGCTGTTCTGAATTTTTAATTAATTTGAAAATCATGCCTCAAGCTCGGTCTGTTCCAGAGACAGTGTGTAGCAAAGAATCACCTCCAGTGAACACTCAGCCCAGAAAATGAATGGGTGTTTTGGGTAAATCCAAGTTTGTCTCTGTTCAAACACTGTTGCTAAGAAAATTCTGCTGCTCTCCAGTTTTGACCATCTGATGAAAGCTTACATGCAAGACATGCAAGACAGCTAATGGCACACATTTTAGACTGAGTGGTTGGCTGGATTCTTGTATAAATTTATAGGTGTGGGGATATAAGAAATATATGAAGATAGGTGTCAACATAAAAGACAAAAATTCCTGTGGAATTCTTCTTACCCATCCCCACCTCATTACTATGTTCCTCTGATTCAGCCTTCTTCTAATGAACTAACCATCCTCTGTAGAACTGTGGCAGCAAACAGGAGGGCAGAATATCCTGTGTGTTGTCTGTCAGGCACTGTCACTTAGTTGACCCGAATAGTTGGCATGTATTGGTTTTGGTTTTGTTGTTGTTCCTCGGCTTAATTTTAAGCTTTGTGGGCAACACCATTTTGTCAGAGTTCCTGCAGTGAAGGGTTTTAGGCACACACAGAGTGTGACGAGTCAGATTGTGACCACTGGAGAAGGACAAATCTTTCCTGCTGAAATATTTTTCACAAAGGTCCATCCTGACTCCTTCTCTATCCTTCAACTCCTTTGTAATCACTAGTAAAAAAAAGCGTTTAATTTTGAGCTTGCTGGGCTTAAAGGACTTCACTGTTGATTGTACATATCAACTCCATGTGAGTTGCTGCAGCACCTGGCAAGACTCAGTTTGTGTAAGCCATTCTTCCATCCTCCCATCCTCTGCCATGGGTTCTTTTCCTTCACCAAGTGTCATTTCCCATGAAATACTGAAATATCTTCCTAGCTAGCAACTTTTCTGTCAAGTTTTGCTGCTTTTGATTGAACAGTTTTCTCCATTAAAAGTTTATATGTTTTCCAATATTTTGGCCCCATCTGGGCCGAAAAATGTAGATTTTGCAGGCTGGATTTTTTTTTTTTCCCCCAGTGTGGTCTGCTATAGAGATGCGTGGGAGATTTGGCTCCTTCCTTCTTTCCTGGCAAAGTTCAAGTAGGTCAAATGCTACCATCGATGTTCTAACTTTATCTTTACTCCCTCAAATCCCCACCAGCCTCCTGGACTTGACTTTACAAGTCCTTTCATGTCACTTCAGACTGTAGTAGGAGGAAGTGAAAATTACGGGCCACAGGCAGGGTTCCAAAAAGTGCTCTCTCTCTCTCAGAAAGGGGCTGGCATCTTTCCACGGGCCTTCATTGTATTTTATAGCCATACTACAGTATTTAACAGCATAATTTAGTAAGTGTCGGTACTCTGTCGTGGAGTGTGGAGAAACTGTCTTATTCAACCCCTGGCGACGTGTGCCGATTCAAATAACGCACCGTGAGGTAAAGTTAATGTTTTCTGGAAATGGAATTGGAGTCAGAAATGCCCTTTTTGGCCATCAGCATAAATACTGTTGTCATCCTGGTCAGCAAGCAGAATTCAAAACCTTTTGCCCTTAAAAGGTGACTCTCTCTCGCGTTTTAATTAATCCCCCACCAACATATGAAATAATTAATGAAAATCAAAGTCCATGCCATGGATTAAAAGTATATCCTAAAAGTATCTGAAGATCTACTGCAACACAGAATCTTACTGAAACAGTTTCTCACCCTTTTGACTATGGCGCCTCTTCATTCCTTGTGTGCTTTTAATGCTTGGGGGAAGATAGGTCTGGCTGGGATCCTAGATTGCCATCTGATTTAGGGATGGGAAAACAATGACTCTTCTGGGCTGTCACAGAGACCATTTCATGTTTACCTCGGCTGTGCAGCTGCCATCTGTGTCTTACTTTGATTATCAGGGAGGTCAGCTGTCAAATGGAGTAGGAGGAGACAACAGTTGCATAAGAAGCTGGTCAGATATCATCTCCTGAAGAGACTTTAATATGTTCTTCAGACCAGAAGGCTATAATAGTCCATCATAATTTCTATTTGCCTTACCAGACTCTGTACTCAGATTAAAAAACCCAACAACCCAAACATCAAATCCGTGTAAAATCATCCATCACACTTCCAGTCACAATGTCAGGCCTTTCCTGCAAAACTGAGGCAGTTTGGTTTATGCTGTATTGATTTCTGACCTGTAGCCAGGTTTAAGTTGAAGTTTCCTCTGCCTGTCAGCCGAGGAGCAGTGGGAGCTCCCTTGGCTTAGAGCTGAGTTGTACTACTGGGATTGTGCCTGGAACGTGTGAGTAGCTCACAGATGGCACAGGTGGACCTGGCCTGGTGAGGACAGCCAGGGATGGGTTATCCAGGATACATCTGGGAAACCACCTATTCCCCACTGGGTGGAACTGGAGCTGCTGTGTGGGGCAGAGTAGTTCCTCATAATGTGCACTGAAGTCCTGGTCCCTCTGCATACCCCAGTATTTCTCTAGGTGACTGCTTTTGTGCTCACCACTCACCCTACCCACACTCGTTTTCCTTGAAGGGAAACCCAGTCCAGAAAGGAGATGCAGCAAGCCCTGGTCCATCTACCAGGCTGGACAATGGTGAGGAGTGGGGCTGCCTTGGCTGCCTGTCCCACAGCATAGGTATGGTTGTGGTCATACAAATTTACCTGTGTAGCCTTTAATAGCTTTATTTTGGGAGAATAACAAGGGACATACCCAAAAGGCCCAACCTGATTTCAGTAAGAGGCTGGATGAGGAAACCACAGATGTCCTTCCCATCAGCACTGCCATGATTTGGGGACTACACCTGCTCTTGTGGGGAGGTTCAGAGGGTTGGTGTCTCTTGTGGTAACACACTCACACCATCTGTGCACACCTACAGCAACCACAGGAACACTGAATCATGAAACATTCCATGTCAGAAGGGACCTAGAAAGTTCACGTGGTCCAAATTTTTATGGGGAAGGGATCTTAGATGGGATTATCTAGCACCCAGTGCAATACAATGGCATGTTGAAAACCTCCAGTGGTGGAGACTCTACCACATCCCTGGGGAGGTTGTTCCAGTGATTGATAGTTTTCACTGTAAAAAATGTCTTCCTCATGTTGAGAAGAAACTTCTCCTGGTGCAACTTGTACTTTTTCTCCTTTGTCTTCTCCTGAGGCTCCTTGTGGAGAGTGTCTGTCCTCTTCGTAACCACTTTAAATTAACAGCATAATTCCTCTCTAGCCTTCACCTGAAATTGTCAAAGCGGGCAGGGTTGTATTGTAACAAGAATGAGCTAGCTGGGCAATGGACTCTCTATTTTTAGAAGTGTCCTTTGTAAATCTCAAAACCAGTATGAGGCAAAGGCATATGTCATTTCACAAATGGGTAAAGTGAAGTGATGCAACCCAGAAACGGTGCTGAGCAGCACTGCCACAGGCTAAGCACTGGTCCATAACCTCCTCTCAAGATGGCATGTGGCTTGGTAACTGTCCAGCTTCACCATCTGCAGAGACTGAAACTCAATTGCTGTTAACGAGAATGAAATTATGGCGATATTAGCATAATTAAAATGAGAAGAATCCTAGTTCGGGCATGATTGATACCCCTGGAAAGCTTTGGATGTAGGCAGAAAAGGCAGGTCCAAGACTGTTAGCTCAGATGTTATTTACCTGCATGATTTCTCCAGGTATGAGGGGAAATGTCCTCAAAAAAAAAAGAAAAATAAAGAAAAAAAAAGAAAAAAAAAAAAGCTTAATGTGGCTAGTGACTGGTATTAAATAAATGATGCATGTTGGCAGAGCGATAGATGAGAATAGCGGAAAACACATTGTGAAAGGAACCAGAAGAATTGCTGTCATAAATCTCCCCAAACTATTCCAGTCTGAGAGAGGCTTGAAACTAAGCAGGTCTCTAGGAGCATAAGGAAGGGGGCTTTAGAAGAAAGCCATGGCCCTGTAGGTTTGTTGACACAAGTTTTGCCCATGTGTCCACCCTCTTAGAAGTGGAGAAATGCATGGCCAGGGAAAGGAAAGGGTTGTGGAAGTGTGACATTGCCACTTGGGTTGTTTGTCTCGTGGGTTTTATTTTTTATTTGAGGCAGGTTAAAAGAGCTCCAGGTGTTCTCTCTAGAAAGAAAGAGATTAGAAGGCAACATTAATCAAGTTTACAACATATTCAAACAAGTAGATAAAGAGGAGAGAAAAAAATACCCTGAAATGCTTTTGTAATGAATGCATATTTTAGCTGAAGAATTCACAGGGGTCGACATGTATATATGCAAAACTAGGGTTAGAAGACAAAGTGGGATTATTTTCAAAGCTCATAAATAATTTAACTGTTGGAAGAAAAATGCAGAGGTTTCTGTTGATCTTATTGCCAAAGAAATGACTCTAGGCCTGATAAAGCAAGGGGCTAAAGGTGTTTTCACACAGAAGAATGACAGAGCATAGTTGTTTGTCTATTACAGCTTGTCACACCAGTCGTGGATTTTATTGGGTAAAAGATGGGCATGTTGGGACAGGATATTCTGGCTCCTTTGACACACTAAAATTGCAGTTTCTTGTTGACTTTTGTAAGGTGTTCACTGAAAACAGTTGTAAATGTTCCTATTAACTTATTTTGCTGCAGAAAGAAGCCATTGTCGAATGCTTTTGACAACCCCACTTGGAAAGACATGGGAGGAGCTTTACAAAAGACCAGCCACTGGAAAAATTTGTGGAGCAGTGTGCCTTCTTCATTTTTGTTTCCAGTTACCATGAAAATTGTGCCACTTGACAGTGACCAGGGCAGGTGATACGAGAACCTTGTGGTCTCTTTAGCATGTGCAGTGCAGCGTGCCGCCCTCACACCCACTCAGTCTCTGTCACATTGTACAGTTTAGACATGCAGTAAAATGGCTGAAGGTCTTAAAGTCTCTGTTCCATACCATTTCTGTTCTTGACGTGGGATACTGACCAATAACTGTCCCTCTGGCTCGAATTCCAGTTTTGTCCCTGTTCTACATTTGTCTTTGAATTTATATTTCCAGAGAGTGGGAGAAGCTGGATTGACACCCCTTGAATACTGCTTTCCTGTGAACCTGTGGTCTCCTGGCCTTAACACGCCTCAAGCCTGCTGGCTGGGAGTGACTGCTGCTCAGCTCAGAGTAGAGGGGCACAGAAATGCCAGCCCTTCTCTCCCGCACACAGTGCCCAACCACGTGTGCACTCTCTGAGGCTGTTTCAAACGGTGAGTGCAAACCATGGCTAATCTGTTTCACTCCCCGCTCCACTTGGCTTCTCTCAGTCACTACATCCCCGATGAGATTTACTGGTTTCCATCTGCACGGAAGCTGTTTCCTGGTTTAGCCAGGTGTGAGGCTTGGCCATGGCCACCCACCCGTCCCCGGTGGGACAGGCGAGGCGGCTCTGCGTGCTCAGGCCCTGGAGGACCAACCACTGAGAAGTGACATCTCACGCATTTCCTGGGTCCCCAGCTGAACGTGCAACAAGAAAGCACCAGCTGGGCTCACGAGCAGTGATAGGGATCCCTCTGATCCAGGACCACCAAAGATTTCACATGACCTGGGTGGAGGCAAAGCACTGCCCACTCAGGCCACGTTTGTCCTCTCACTCCAGCCACAAACCTCTGCCTGCTGTTCTTCACCGTTTGTGGTTTCTGGGGATGGAATGCTCCTTTAAATCTGATGCATGAAAACCTGTCCGAAAATTTGGCATTTGGTTGTATCTGTCCCTCTATGGAAGGAAAAAATCCCCAGTCTCCGATTAAACTGGATTTGAACTGTAAGTCTTTCAGGCAAATGTGTTGCTTTATGTGGATTCCTTACATCTAGAAAAAATAAAACACCTTAAATGTCCAGTATTTCACTCAAACTCAGGCCCCTCCCAGCACTGCAAAAGCTTGGTAATCAAGAAGAGAAAATATTTACTTAGTAAAGCTTTAAGGTCAGGTTTTTGGGCTGGAAAATGAAAGGTATAAATAAGCCAGATACAGGACAACTCCTGCTGAAGCTACAGAGCTTAATCTGCAGAGGCAGGTAGCCTTTTAGCTCCTTATCCAGGTTTGGCTCCAGTTGCTCCCAGAACAGAACAGGATTTTTGACTGAGTGGGATGCTTAGCCTGGGCAGAGGAGCCTGATGACTGTTCCCACACGTAGGACCAGCCTACTCTCCTCAGTCTGCTATGTGCCTCAGTCTAAATCTCATGTTTCTTCTCTTATCCCACACAGCATGCAGCTGCTTGCTGCTTATCCACTATCAGAGTTGTGCACAGGGACTCAGACCCTCTTTGTCTTTGGCATTTGGGCTCTGGAACGCAATTACAGGTGTTCTGGATAGCTGTCCCTTGGAGTTAGGAGAGCTGGGTCTAGAGGGGAAAGTGTCTCTGATCACTTTCCTGGTTGCCAGCCCTCAAAACAAATCAGCCTGCACCCCAGAGCAGCCCAGATCTGCTGCACTTGAGTGAAACGTGGTGCAAAATGTAGTTTGAAGGTTATTGTGAGAAATCTGTGTGGTCCTGCGTGCTCTGGGGTTGCTACAGGAAGCAGCAGTAACAGAACAGACTGAGTGCAAGGGGTTAAAACAAGGGTAAGTTGGGCTGACACTTTTCATCTGTGCTTGTGTGCCATTGTAACAGTGGCTGGGGGCTTCTATTGGCTTGGCTTAAAAAAGACATTGCTAATGTCTAACGCTTGATGACAGATGGTTCACCAATGCTGCTAGGCCCATTGTCTCACTTAATAGCTCTTTGTTCTGGCTGAAAGAAGGTAATCTTTTCTTGTAGGAGTTGGTAGGAGGATCTGTGTACAATATGCCTTCTGACAACCGTTCCAGTTTTGGAGCCTGTTCTGTAGCTCGCTGAAGCGGAATCATCTCTCACACTCTGTAGGAGGGACTCACAAAGGAGGCATCACAGTCATGATGCCTAATTTGTGGGTGTTTTGCTATCTGGTAGGACTCACCACACTGAATTAGGCAATTGCATTCTCTGTTCTGTGTGCGGAAGAAAATAAAATATGTGATCTGATCTGCCTCAAAAGGGTGAGGAGAAGTTTAGGGCCTCTCTCTCTCTGAGGGGCGAGAGGCACCCATTTTTGGGATGTCATGCTGTGGCTCCCCACTGAGGAGACTTAACCCACCCACTCACCAGCTGACTGCAAACCTGCATGTTTGTATCTCTTCTTTTCCAGTGCTGAAATCAATAGCTGCAACCCAGCAATGATTACACCCCAAGAAAATGCCACGAGGAGCAGACTAAGGAGTACTAAGGTGAGAGCCAGTGTCCTGTACAATGTATATCATCTTCAGGAGTGGTGGAAGGAGCCTGGGTCTCCTAGGAGAGGTTATAGAGTCACTCACTTCCTGATTCCATTTCTATTTCCATGTTTTTAAACAAGACGAGGCAGATCAATGAGAGGAGTTGTGAACACCTCCGTGGACTGACCTACCATTTTATAAGCAGGGCCATCTTCTGTGTCACAGGAGTCTCATGGGGCAAACTTCATCTGCATGGGGAAGAATCTGAACCTGCTCTTCTTGTGTCTCATGTGAATGCACTGCACCCTGCAAGGCTGCTGCTCACAGGAGGAGGGATGTGCTTACCTGTACCTGTGCAAGGAAACACCTTCCCCTCTCTTGCTTGCTTGAGGTGGTCCATGCCAAGTTCAGAACTTACCAGACTGAGACCCAGAATTCAGGATGGCTCATGAATGCCATGGCGAGGGGATGTTTGCTTCCCGGGTGTTTCTTCCCATCAGAATTTGTTGTGTGTTTACCAGTGCTGACGTTACAGAGGCTCCTCAGAGGCAACGTGGGGAAGGTTTCAGGTTGTGTGGGCACTAACAGAAGCCTGCACAGTGGTGAAGGCAAGTGTGCAAAGGGACGAGTTTCTGAGCAACCTGATCCAGCTGGAGATGTTCCTGCTCACTGCAGGGGGGTTGGACTAGATGACCTTTAAAGGTTCCTCCCAAGTCAAACAATTCCAGGATTCTGTGAGACACCAGAGTGACTGCATACCCTTAATAAGTGAAACACAAGGGCTCTGATTTGGAACCTTCTGAGTGTTTTTTTTTTGGGATGTGTTTGCTCTAATGTGAGTGTTTACTGTAGTGGGAGAGAAGCTGCAGTATTGAAACCTGTTTTAAGAATTGATTTCCCCAACAAGTAGACAGCAGTGCTATTCCAAAAGACATTTTCAGGCTCAACAGTTGACTGCCTTGAGTTTGCAGCCTGTTCCCATTTCATTGGCTCTGGAGTGGCAGGACAAGTCAGGCTGTTTCAAATGAGCTTTGCTAAGGGACATTTACTAAGGAAGAGCATCAGCAGCTTCCTTCTCCAAGTGGTGCAGAGAACAATCTTGCACGGTGTTGCACTGAAGCACCTGGTGATGATTTCCCCACCTGCCAATTCCCCTGTGATGTGTGAGTTATTCGTGGGACCACAAACACCTCGCATGGTTCTAGGTCTATGAGACAGTTGCTGCCCCTAGGTCATATTTGGGACTGGGAGAAACGTGCTGTTGGAAATTGAAATACTGGAGGTGGAAAAGTCCTAACCTTGCTTTGCAAGGACATTACCAAACATTATTTTAATATTTGTTATACAAAGGGAAAACAGGCAGAACTCTGCAGCCTTGTTCAAAGTCGGTATCGTCCTATAATAAAAGAAAGTTTTCTAATGGACATCTGCCTGGAGTGGGGATGGGATGGAGGTGGGAAGAGGAATTGTTTCACCTTGTGTGTGCAAAGGGAGAGTGGCTCAGTGGCTATGTCAAGAAATGCTGATATGGAAAAGTGACTCCAGGAAGGGATGAACTGCTTTCTTAGGGACATGAAAATGTGATTATTGGTTGAGGTGTCTCTGGAGGACTCCCTTAAGAATGACAGAAAACCATACCCTGTTCTTGTACCAAAGATTGCCTTGAACTACTCATGGGTATGGGATTGCAGTTTACCATAATCACAGTGGTACCAAGGAGCACATTGGTTAAAGATGAATGTTTGACCTTTAAAAAACCCTTTAGTTTCATGTAATCTGATTTAGCAGCAACAAATTAGAGAGAGGAGCCAGCATCAAACATGCAGTGGCTTTTGAACCTTCGTAATACAGTGTTCTGTGTGCTGGTGCCCACAGACATGCAGCTGCAGGCTTTCACGTAGACCTGGTCTCTCTCTTCATTTTCATTGCTTCAGACTGGGGCATTTCTTAGGGTAACTGCCTGCCCCAGCAACACAGCCCCATGCTGAAACAGGCTTGTGCTGCAATTTGTTTTGCTTTACAGCAGCTGCAGTGTAAATGGATGAACTTCTTTTGGAGAGAAACACGGAGTCTCTCTGGGACAAGCACTTAAATCAGGGCTGGTGTGTCTGTACAGCCCAGAGAAGGGTGTTTTAACCAGCTGTAAGACCACATCTGCATTTGTGCTTCAGCCTGTTCTGTTCTAGTCTGTGTCTCTACCACAACCAGAGAGCTGAGGATGGCAAGTGATGACTTGGTTTAGGCAGCAGTGTGGTGACAGCAGTGCTTTATTTCCCAGCACACCAGTGTAAATGAACCTCCAGTGGGCTGACAGCCTTGGGGTGCTTCCCTATTCCCCGGGGGCTGAATGTGGAGATTTGACCACTTTTTGAGCTTGCAGTGTAATGCATGGGGACGTCCTGGGAGAAAGGGCAGGACGGGGCGTGTTCTCTCTTGTGTCACTGGTTGTCCCTGCTGGTTCTCACATCCAGATTCCCCAATCCAGTAACCCCAGAGGTGTCTCTGCAAAACGAAACATTTTTAGGGGTGCTGACCTGAGTCATAGAATCATCTCTAATAGTGTTTTCTGGCTCCCCTCGGGAGCTGATTGCCCTCCCACACTGGATATTTTATCTGCTGTGTATTGCAGAGTACCTGAAACAAGACCGAAATCTTGTCTCACAATCATCAGTCAACAGCCCCCAGCTGCATCTCATGGGCCAGAAGTGTTCCCAGCTGGATGCCCCAGGGGTGCAGCCCATCCTGTGTGGATGACATGGATGTGTTCTTGCAGATCCGTCAGGATGTGACTCATGCTGCAGAGACACAGCATCGACCTCGAGCAGGGCAGGGAAGAGCTCTGGGGACACTGAAGGTCACAGGGGAGGGTGTGGCCTGAGAAGTGGGGGCACAATCAGACAGCACCTTTTAGCTCTCCCTTTGGTATTCCACTTTGGGAAATTGAATCTTTCCGGTTTGTTGTGAGGTTTTCTTCCTTCAAGTAGTGATTTTCATCAGCCCTCCCACACACTTAATTCTCAACCTGGCCCAGGTAAGAGGCTGTGCTTTTGTCTGTTCATCCCTGCAGCTCAGGACAGGATGCTGAATAACCTTTGGAATACAAACCTCTTACTGGAAATCTAGTCTTCATTTTCTCTCTCAGTGACATCTGAGACCAGTTCCCATGTTTTTAGTCTGCTCTGTCCTCTGCAGAGCATCTTCTCTGCTGGAAAGAAGGGATGGGTTTGGTGTATATTCTCTTTTGTATTTGCCTTTACCTTCAGAAGAAAAGCAAATACTGACCATGTTCCCTCCTTGTATTCATCATCTTATTTATATTTCATTTATTTCTACTGCCCTGAACAGACTTAAGTAACTCATAGTATTAATAGTAGGAGTTTCTACTAACAGAACTCCTTTCAATGGAGTTCAAATTATGGACAAGCACATTAGTCTCATTTAGAGGTGGATTTAGCCTGTGCAACTTGTCCAAATGCAGATGTGGCTGCAAGAATCAGGCAGAAAATGCAAAGGCTCCTGATCTGAGCCCCAGCCTCAGCTCAGCTGATCTGGTACAGCCATTTCAGGGGAAAGAAAAACAACCGTTCAAAAGACAAGATGTGAGGGATGCTCAGGATGAAATTGAGCCTCATCTCTGGAGACTGCTGAATTTCACAGGGTTTTCCCAAAGCAGCAAAAGGAGCAACGTCCCGAGCTTTGGCCTCTATACTTATCAGCATGAAAAAACCATGAGCGTGAAATCAAACAACAGGCTTCAAATGGGAGCTACAATGACACTAATTTGTATGTACCATTATTTGATCTTCTAACCTACTAGGTTTAAGGTAAACCACACTGGAATATCAAGCAGACATTAAATGAAACTGTGTCATTAATTCAATCCAATGAGATACGTTTTATATAACAAAGGGATTTGTTCTGATACTCAAACAATGTATATTAATGAAAGAGTCGAAATAGATTCATTTTGTTCTCAAAGCAAACACATTAAGGAAAGCCTTCAAGAAGTAAAGAACACGGCTTTTTTTTTTTTTTTTTTTAAACTGTGCTTTATTTAGGGCTAAGCTGGAAAGCGTCATTCAATAATTACAGAAGATTACAAGGAGTTTTAGGGAATTGAGAGTGAAAGAGCAGTTGTATGGAACTGCAGCTGCGTTACACATCTGTACTTCCTAGCTGTGGGCTCAGTTTGCTTCAGTCCTTACTCTGGCAAAATGCTCGTTATATCCCCATGAGAGTTTTGGAAGAGTAAGGACTGCACGGTCAGGCCCAATATATAATCAAAATTAACATTAAAAAAAAGAAAAAAAAGGAAAAAAAACCCAAAAAGGGAAAAGAACAAAGAAAGAAAGTTTGAGATCGAGATAAAAAATATTGAGAAAACCAAACAAGATCATAAACCAAAAGCAAGTGTATAACCAAATAAATAATCAAAACCAATTATCACACTGCTCAATCGATGCAAACAAGTGTGAGAATGATGTAAATCAAGTTTTAAGACTGTGAAAATAAATTATAATAAATATGATATACTTTAAAATATATGTGTTCTTAAATAATTCATTGTTTTTTCTGAGTCAGATTTTTAAAGCAATGTCTTATTTTTAACTGCTCTAAAGTCATTTACCAAAGATAAATATCGTGCTTTCATTAAATAGTTTTCCTTGTTTTTTCTCTATCATTACAATTAAAAGTCCTACAAAATATGCAAATTTATTTACAGAAAACAGAGCCAGCATCTTTTTTTTTTTTAAACATCCCCCTGTTTTTCAAAATTCCTTGTAAACAGTTTCAGAAATTCTTCAAAGAGATTGTTTCTTTAGTTTACTTTTTATGGTGTTTTTTTTTTAGTTTTTTTTTAGGTTTTTTTAGTTTTTTTTTTCTTTTTTCTTTTTTAAGATTAAGGTACTAGGCTAATCCCTTGCCCTGAAGGTTTCTAGAGCAAATATGGAAGCTACTGAAGCATAGGATGATGGGAATTTTGCGGACAGCAGATCATGAAGACATGAAGCGTTTAGCTGTGTTTTGTTGTTCAAGTTAGAACTAACGTCTGATAAAAAGACAGCTGTTTTTTTTTTTTTCCCATTTGCATTGTCTACAGAATTGAGTCTTGTCTTGTTTATTTTTTAATAGCTGGAATGCTTGCAGTTAAAAAAGCTGCCAAAATAGCCATTTTTCTCCTTTTTCTCCTCGATAAATAACAGCATCCAACAGCAATTGGCAGAGAGTAGGAATTTATGCTCAATCTAAACTCTACAAAAATTACAGTTCTACAACATCTTTGTTTTTAGCATTAACGCTAACTTCTATGTAGTATTATTTTTTTTTGCTTTTTTGTTTTTTTTTTTATTTTTATGTTGTCTAATTTTTTCTATTATATAGGTATTTTAAACTTTCTTTTTTTAAATTCTGTACAACTATTAGGATTTTAAATGGGGAGAGTTAGAAGCATTTACAAACCTTTTTGTTTTCCATTTAATATCAACCATCTTTCCTTTCTCTTTTCTATGCCTTTTTATGTACTTAATTATGTATTTATTTATTTACTTTTTTTTGCTTTTCATAGATATCCATCTTACCTGCCTTTAACAACGCAATCCTTGCGTATTATACAGAAAACCATATGAAAGCTTCATAGACTCTAATTAATGTATAACCAAAGAACCTCCCAAAGTATCAAAGAACTATTATCTTGCCGTTTTAAAAGCGTTTAAGCATTTGTAATTTTTTTTGTGTGTTTTTTCTTTTTTTGGTGTTTTTGTGTGTTTTTTTCGTCGTGTTTTGTTTTTTTTTTTTTTTGTTT
>VZTG01006523.1:471665-542982 GCA_013397845.1 Melanocharis versteri
GGGAAATATTTGAGACGGGGGGGGGGGAAAAAGACCTAAAAATGAAAATGAAATTAAAATCAAGCCTGTTCTTTTGGGCCCAATCCTGCTCCCGTTGAAAGTAATGGATGTTTTCTTCTCCCTTCAATTGGGACAGGATGGGGCTTCTGCTTTGGTGTTTTGCTTTTGAAGGCCTTGGCTCTGATTCTGCTCCCACTTAACATCAACAGAAGGATTCCCCTTGACTTCAGTGGGAACCGGATCAAACCCAAAGTAAGCAAGGTAGTCACGATCATGATAAAGAAAAACACAATTGTTCCTGTTAGTAGTAGTAGTTGTAGTAATAATAATAATAATAAAAAATCAAAATAATATTAGGGCGTGTCTATGTAAATCTGTATCACTACGTATGTGAAGACAGCGGCATTTTAATTATTTTTAAGTGCCGCTTTGCAACGCCAGATCACAGTCTTGCTTGGCAGGCTTTTGTGGGGTGAAAGGCATCAGGAAAGGGTAGTTCTATATTTTAATGGGGTGCCATCTCTGACAGTGTATGAGCTTTCTGTGGAGACGTAGCTGCCAATAACATCTACTCCTTTGTGAATGTCAGAAAGTAGGACTTTGAACAGGCAATTTACAGGAGGTTAAATAAAAAAGACTGTTGTAATAAACTTTTTTTTGAAAAAAATAAAAAAAAGTAAAGCTAACATTTCTTAAATAAAAAAATTATTTAAAAAAATATAATCATGATCCGACTAGGCTTGACATTTAAGTAGGATGCTTAATCATTAAGGATTAGCTCTTATCTCCTTCTAGCAAGCAGGTTCTTCTTATACACTCGGTGATTTATTACATCAAGAAACTTAGAAACTGCAAAAGGTCCACTCTGGTGGAAAAGTGTCATGCGGAATATCAATCCATGCTGGCAGGTTTTCACACTGTTGGTTCAACAAACAGCAAACCGTACACAGCAGTCTAAACAATTACAACACCAAAAATAATAATATAATAAAAAAATAAAAAACACTCGTCAAGGACCCTTTTTCAGTTGTAAACAAAAAGATGCATTTTGCTTTTTGATCTGGATGGGTTTTTTTTCCCACTCAATCCCTCCCTCCCTCTAAGCAATTAATTTTTGCTGGAGTTGCTGTAATATGGCACCTTAGAATTAGGAATTCTTGAAAAGACATACAATGAGGCTTTTCTTGGGGTTGCTTTTTTTGATTGCTATAGTTTGCGAACTACCATTACTATCATTAGTCTTTTTAGTTTTGATTTAGTTTTTCCGTTTTTGGTTTTTGTTTTTTTTTTAATTTTTAGAAAGTGATTTGAAATATCCTAAGGGGAAAAAAAGAGGTGTCAATTGAAAAAGGCCCCAATTCTCCGGAAAAAAAAAATAATCACAAGATTTTCAGTGCAAAAAATTAACCACACATTTTTCTCTCTATTTTTTTTTCCAAATTATCTGTAGTTACAACAATCCCATTTTTTTTCTAAAGAATTAGGAATCCATCTTTTTTTTTTCCTTCTATGTGACATCTAAAGAAGCATAAAACGCTGACGAGAAATCAAACGACAAATAAAGAAACCACTGCAAGCACCAAAAACGAAACGAAAATGAGCACAGCAAAAAATTGTGGCAGCACAAAGTCAAAAAAGGCACATGTGATCATGACTGGCCAATCATCAACTGATACAACATCCAAGAAAAATGCTTCAATCACGGCACCTGCACGAAACTTGACGGCATGTCATGCAACCAATTCTTAGCTTGTTACATGACGCCATCATGTCACACTTTCAACTTCGAGTTGATTTGAACTTACGGCCTGGGGAACTGTATTCTCCACTTTCATGTCATTACGAGAACTTTTTTCCTAGCTCAGCGCGAGACTGTGGTGGATTTGACTGGCTCTTGGTTGGAATTTGATTGAATGACAAAAGAAGAAAAGATTTTTTATATATATATATTTATATATAGTGTGGAAAAAGGGAAAGGTGGGGAAAGAAGATATATATAAAAATAATAATTAAAAAAAAGTTACAAACACATCATCAATCAAAAAATTCTAATGGAAATACTTGCCATTAAACTATAGAAAAAGAAACAAGAATGAGAGCAAAACAAAATAACTGAACGGAAAGAAAAGAAAGGAAAAGAAGAAAAGAAAGTAAGGAAGAATAAAAAAAAAAAAAAAGGATGGAGGAGGCCTAGCCAGAGACACACACATAAAACACACACTTAAATGTGGACACACGGTCAACAGCGAACAGGAACAGAGCGTGATGCAGCGGCTGTTGAGGAGAGCATGCACTGAATGGATGAGCGCAGACACAGATCGGTTTGCGGAGTCTGGAAAATAAACACATTCACTGCCAACCAGAATGCTTTCGTTAGCACCGGCCTTCCCCGCACCACCCCCAGCCGCCTGGGCTTCGCTGGATGGCTGGCCAGAGTCCTCTGGGAGCCTCTCCATTGCCTCGGATCGACTCCGGAGCAGGTACCACTCTGATTTACATCCCAAGTTTAAAATCGTGGGGGAGTGATAGGCCAAGAACTGCTTTGGCTACTGAGAATAAATAAATAAAAACCCAAACCGAACAAAACAACAAAAAAAAAGGAAACCAAAAAGGAAAGCAGCTACTGCTGGCTGCTGCATTTCCATTTAGCAGTTCACAGGACGGCGGGCTCTGAAACAGCAATGCTGGTATGGTGTGGGAAGCAGACTTGTAGGAGGACTCGGATGATACAATGGTCCCTAAATCAGCGTCATTAAAAGGACATTTACTCCTTTGGCATTTAGCTCTGGCCTGAATTGAAAAGATAATGGAAAACAAAAGGGATAAGAGAAAGAGGAAGAGAGGGAAGGAGAGGAGAGGAGAGGAGAGAAGAGAAGAGAAGAGAAGAGAAGAGAAGAGAAGAGAAGAGAAGAGAAGAGGAAAGGAGAAAGAAGGATATAAAGTGGAAAAGAAAGACAAAAACACAAGGAGAAAGGAAAAGAAGGACAAAGAAAAAGGAAAAGGAATAAAACCTGCCAGGGGCTAGTTGCTACAATCTGTAGAAACACCCTGTTCCTTTCCTATGAAGGAAAATGTCCCTTTACTGGCCCACGGAGTTTTGCCTCAGTAAACACCAAAAATCACTGCACACAACAATACACTTGTCTCAGTCAGCAGCTCTGCACCCTGTTCCTCAGGTATTGCCTTTCTGTCCCCTTGGCAGGGCTCATATCTCTCCTCGCAGCCTATTTCTGAAAAGTCACTGCACACGAATGAAATTTCACCTCGTGTCGGGGTGTCACAAGAATATTGCTGGCAGTTCTTATCCTGAAGTCATGCATGCTGGCTAGCGAAAATTCTTTCCCTGGCTTTTTGTTTGTTTGTCTGGGGTTTTTTACTGTTTCTGTGAACTGAAACATGCTTTCTTGGCTACAGCAGTTATGCTTAGCTGACAAGAGACGATGCTGAACTAAGCCCCTGATCTGAGCTCTGGCTCCAGCTCCACACTTTTCCCACAGCTGGCTGCTGTCTGGGTTGAAGCTGACTCCTTCTTGATGGCCTGGCCCCAAAGTCTTGCCCTTTGATGATCTGGAAGTGTCAGCCTGAGCTTCCTGGGGTTTGACAAAGACAATAGACTGGTACCCCCAAGGCAGATGCAAGATCTGTGTCTACAGTTATTTCACAAGCCAAGACAGGAAAAACTGTCCTTTTGAATATGGCCCAGGGTAGAATTGTTGTCACTTGTGTCCCTAGGTACCCAAGAGCAAATAGTGTCAGCTGTACAGCTCCTGGAAGAGGAAAAGATCTCTAGCATCCCTCTTACCCCTCTGGGCTTTCTGGCCGTGTCATAACACAGGAAAACAAGAAGCTGGGGAAGGAAAGAGAGCTGTCAGCACCATCACCTGCAAGACCTGTCTCTTTCCTTACCTCAGCTGTGCCAGCAGGAAAAGGAAGGGTTAACAGGCTTTGATTCAATGAATGAACGGAGGAGACAACAGGAATGGGAGAGATCTGGTGTAGCAAACAATATCCTGCTCTATTCCTGGGAAGTAGCAACAACACACGTCTCCTGTCTGGGGTTGAAATATGGGATAGCACCAGCTGCAGAATCAGGAGTGGAGCTTAGTGGGTAGTGAGTTTATGCATGGATACTAGATCCAGGCAACTGCCAAGCTGGGGAGAGGTTCTTTGCTGTAATTTTACTGAGGAAAAGATTTAATGTGCAGAGTGGGAAGAACTGGGCTGGTCTGTCAGTGACCACTGCACTGGAGGTGGTACTGCCATCCCTCTGCCTGTCCTCCACAGACACCCTCAGACACTGCAGGTGAAACACACACACACACATATATGTACAGATGAAGGATTAGGACTTCCTGAGGCTAAAAAAACAGAAAAAAAAAAAAAAAAAAAAACAACAAACCAACAACCCAAAACCAACCAAACAAAAAAGCCACCTGAAAATATTCTTTCATACAAAAGTTACATGTGGTCATCCCGTCTGCCTAACTTGGGTCTGTATTTCAAGCACCAGATGAAGCTGCTCTTCCACAGCAGGGGCCTGCAGCAGCTGCAGTCAGTGGACAGGAGAAGACACTTTGATAGTCTCTAGGGGCATGTCCAATGTCTTGCTGCACTGAGCAAACCATAGCCAAATAAATCTGGTAAATGCCCAGCTTCTTCTTGGAAGCACCTAAGTGCCTGACAGCCTGGGACTGTTCTCCTTGAACTCTGGAGAGAGCTAAGGGCTTGAAGTCCTAATGGTGGGATTCAAGATGCAGACATCTTCATCTGAACAGATCACTCTAGGACAGCACTAGTGGAGACACAGGGGGATTGTAGGTCCCAATTCACTCATGCTTAGGAGCTGTTCCAGATAAAGACTGTGAGTCACGGGCAAAAGGAATCAGTGTCTCTCTCATGGTTATAACGAGGACCTTGACTGACTTGCTGTGAGGGGGATAGTTACAGTGTAGGTCTACACCACCAGGGGAAATGAATCTCAGTTAAAGCCTTGGTTAGACAAACATAAATCTAGTCATGTCCTTGCAGCCTGTGCTGTCAGCACTGTAGTCCTAATGCTACAAACACCTCTGTTGCAGTTGAGCTTTTAACAGCAGTTTCTGGCTGGACTGTGAGGATGAGCTCTGCTTTGTGGGTGACACTCCCTGCCCATTTTGTGTGGCACTGGGTACTGAGGAGTTGGCAGAGGTGCTCACTAAGCAACTCCATTGTTTATCAGCTGTCCTGTTAACCAGAGAAGTCCCAGTTGATGTAGGTTAGCCAGTGCAATGCCCATCCAAAAGAAGGGCTGCAAGGAGGATCCAGGGAACTACGGGTCTGTCAGCCTGACCTCAGAGCTGGGGAAGCTCGTGAAGCAGATCATCTTCAGTGCCATCATGCAGCACATGCAGGACAGCCAGGAGATCAGGCCCAGCCAGCACGAGCTCATGAAAGACAGGTCCTGCCTGACCAACCTGATCTCCTTCTGTGACAAGGTGATCTGCTTAGTTGATGAGGGAAATGCTGGGAATGTGTCTATGTGGACTTCAGTAAAGCCTTTTACAGCATTTCCCACAGCATTTTCCAGAAGAAACTGACTGCTCATGGCTTGGATGGCTGCATTGTTGCCTGGGTAAAAAAAATGGATGATGCTTGGGCCCAAAGAGTGTTGGTGAATGGAATGACATCCAGCTGGGGCTGGCCAGTAGTGCTGTTCCCCAGGGCTCAGCACAGTAGGAAGCTGAGGGGAGACCTTATCACTCTCCCTCTGAAAGGAGGCTGCAGACAGGTGGGGGTCAGTCTCTCCCCAGGTAACCAGTGACAGAGCAAGAGAAAACAGCCTTGGGTTGCAGTAGTGGTGGTTTAGATGGGATATTAGGAAAAACTTCTTCACTGAAAGGCTTGTTGGGCACTGGAATTGGCTGCCTTGGTAAGTTGTGGTGTCACCATTCCTGGAGGTATTTAGAAGAGGTGCAGATGTGGCGCTTAGAGCCACAGCTTAGCGGTGGACTTGTCAGTGCTGGGTTAATGGTTGAATTCAACACTTTCAGAGGTTTTTTACAACCTGTACTGTGATTCCATGATACCCTTACAGCAGGTAGGTGACCTCAGAGGGATGTGCAAGTTGCTGCACAAGCCTAACAGTCCCTGACCATCCGGTGAGTGCCACAGGAGCTGCCACTGTGTATCTGCTAAGCTGCAAACGCAGCCAGCTGCAGGCACAAGCTTGCTCTGTGCCCTTCACAGGACCACACAATTGTCCCAACGCTGCCACCATCGTGGTGGGCTACCAGGTTGGGTTCTTCTTCCACTGCAGAAATCTACTGCCTCCAGTTCTGCATCGTTCCTACCACGTCTCTCCCCTGAGTCCTTATTAGTCAAGTCTCCACCGATCATTTCTGTACCTCTTTTCTTGTCTTGGAGGTAAGAAACCTCCCCCTGATGGAGCTCAAAGGCCATCATTTCTCCCAGCAGCAAAGTGGCAGCCTCCTGTGCTTGCACTAAAGTCTGTGATCATGGCATATGCTGACTTCTTCACCTTTATACAATATATATCAATCTCCATTTACACACACGTGTGCCTTTGCACCCAAAACTGCAGCCAGAATCCTGTCCTTCTGTCTGCTGGAGCCTGTGGCCATGCACACCTGCTGGAAGGAACTGGAGATGTTTTTGCTACCAGTGATAGATCTTTGCAGCTATTGCCTCTGAAGCTGATCAATATTATTAAAATTCCAGCCCGTGTTTTTCTCCCCTGCCTTTTGTACTGTTTCTATAGCAATTTCCCTCTCCGTTTTTGCCTCCAGTGCTGGATGGCTCTGCTTTCCTTATGCCTCAGTCCTCCTCTTCCCTGTACCCTGACACCAACCCACACAGACTCTCCCCCTTCCCCAGCTCCTGCCTGGACTGTCTGGCAGAGGTGGAAAAAGGAGGCAGCGCCCTCCAAAACAGACTCCATCCCTATGACAACCACTGCTCAGGCTGTGTGGTGAGCCCAAGATTTGGAGCCCAAATGTGTTAGAGTGGGAAGGGCAGTGCTGTGAAGGGGACTTTGCATCCATGCTGGGATTAAAAGAAGCCTGATCGTTTATACCAGACGCCAACGCATTTACCGGGACTCTTGGGGTGCTATTTTTAGTGGGGGAAGGGAAGAAAAAAAAGGAATGTTTTTGTCAGATGCTTCAGATCTAACCTCTGAAGGTTAAAAAGGAGACAGATTGTGTATGTGAATCTTTATATACATGAAAATGCACATCAACATATCCATATGTATATGTACAGAGGTATTACATACACATACGTATCAACAGAGACAATTGCACACACACAGAGACAGAGAAGCCAATGTGATCTAACAGGGAGGTGGGAGTCCAGCATTTCAAATGCTAATGTTTTCTCTGGTTTGTTTTTTGGGGTTTTTTTGATATGCTTGATGACCCTGCCTCATTTTTCCCATTTATAAATTTAAGGTGATGATAAAAATTAGCTCTTAAATTGCAATGCCCTTCTTTCAAATAATTGTATGACTTACTTGCTGTGCAGTGTTGTTACTAGGATTGCTCTCATTTAACTATGTTACATTAAGAGCGAGTTGAAAAATGGCAATTATTTTCTGGAGGAAAACTTTCATTATTTTGGCTTTCTTTCCTGTGAATATTTTAGTTAATAAACAAAACAAATCTGGGGTGGGGGAGGTGGCCAGAGAAATAGATTAATTTTTGCCTTTTTTAAATCAATCTGAAAACCAGTCCATTTTTAATAGGAATTTAGTGTTTTGGACGCCAACATTTTTAATCAAGACAGTTACGTTTTTTGTGCTGTTTGCATTTCTTTTTTAATCTGCTGGAATGAAAATTTGCAGCGGAAACATCCAGTTTGGTCAAAATGTCACTTTTTGGTCATCCCCTCCTCCCCCAGCCTGTTTGATGAAAAATTGTCAAGCAGCAGTAGCTGTGTCACCTCTGATTTATCTATTTTTCTAGAGCCATTAGTCTCAAGCAGCGGATGAAAAAGCACCACAACGGAGCAGCTGCTCCTGGAGAAGCCAGCCTGGACAGTCAGAAAATGTCACTGGCTCCCTGAGCAGTGTTGCCTTTTCTCACTCTGCCCCCGAGCAGCGGCAGAAGAGGTGGCCTCAGGGTGGTGGGGGTCACAGGAGTGGTGGAGGTTTCCCGAAAAACATGTGGAGGTGTGTGGTGGGAGGAAGGGCTGGGCTGGGCGGGTGGAGTGGGGATTCAGGGTGGGCTGGTGCAGGAGGGAGCTCTGCCCACCACCAGGGCTGCAGCTGGGAGCTTGGTAAGGTCTGAGTGGTCACAGCCCTGTCCACCCTCCTCAACAACACCCAGAATTTACTTGCTCATGCAAACGTAGCCATGGCTCCATTCCTCTCTCAGCTCTGTTTTGCCAATCAAGAGCTTTGTAGGCAAAGATCAGCGCAATGAACTCAGGACATTTTGGGAAGCAGTGATGGTAAAGGTCAAATGAGTGTTAAATGGCCTTTGCAGCAAAGAATGTTGCCTCTTTCCCTCCCAATGGCCAAATCAGTGGGTCCTGTGCCCTGAGGAGCATTTATCCTGCCTCATACGGAGTGCTCACCCCTGCTTTTGCTGCAGGTGAATATTAGGTGAGAGAGGAAATTAAGCTTGCCTTTCTGCATACAATGAAAGGTTCTTTATTACAAGAGGGCCTCAAGGAGTTTTCTATCTCCTGAGCATTGTACCAACAGTTTAATTAAAAAAATGTACATGGTTGAGAACTAAGTCTAATTGGGAAGCTGTAAGAAAGCCTCTGTGCCCAGTCTCCACTGTTCCTGCGTTTTCCCTTTATAGATTGACTAGACCTTATCAAAATGCTGATGAAACCAGTGCTACACTCTCCTGTTTCTGATGCCTGCTCCCTTCTTCCTTTCCTCAGCAGACACCTAGGATGACCTCAAGACCCTAATCGAGTCCAGCTCGTAGATCTCAGCAGGTACAATTAAGCTGCCTGTGCCCTCCCAGTAGGTTGCCTGATACACCCCACCAGTGTCTCCAGTATCTGCCATAAGAAACGAGAGCCCACAGCTGCCTGCTAGGCTGGGGGGGGGTGGGGGTAAGAATTTGGTCTGTAGTTGCTCACCAGGTACAGGAAGGATGTGTTGGAGTGGTGCTTGTGTGGGGCTGCAAAAAGAGGAGCTCTTCTCCAGCCTGACATCCCTGTCAGGGATGTGTTCTCCAGTGACCCTCTCAAAGCTGGTCCTGTGCCAGTGCCTGGGTCTGCTGGCCTGTGATACATCCTGGGACTGTTCCCCAGAGGTGAGATTTCACTCTCCTTCTGCCAAGGCTGTTCAGCTCCACGCCCAGTCTCTATACCCCTTTAAATCAGAATGCAGCCAGAAACACATACTCCCAGCTTGCAGCACTCAATTACTCCTTCTGATATTTTATTTTTTTGCCTGCAGCTTCAAATTACCTTCAAGGTGCACAGTGCAATTAGCTAAAAATATTTCCTGCTTCGTTTTAATTGCACTAAAGCTCTGATGTACCTCCAGTGAGGAGCAGTAAGGTGGAAATCGGTGCCCCAAATATTTCAAATTGATTAAAGTCCAGGATGACTTAATAAGCTTACATAGTTCTATTAATTATTAAATATTCATAATTTTTTGTTAAAAACCCCACAAACATTCTTGAAGCCAAATTCTGTATGAAGTTTCTAAAGGAAGATACTTTTACTAAGGAGATGGTAACTCTTTCTGAATTGGAGAAAGACAAGACAAGAATTCCACCATATAGTTGGAGTGGTTTCCATCTAAAGAATTCACATCTCTTAGCAAATTTTAGTATCTCAGAATTTGATTCTGAAAACACTTACGCATGTGACTTATGTCTGTGACTCATTTCACTGCTATAGCTGAGGTATTTATATGATTCTAATTTAGAACTCGATCACATTTTTGTTCAAAGCTTTTCTGGGTGGAAAATATAGGTGATCAGTCAAACATTATCACTGTTTAAAAATAGTCAAAACTTTTTGTTTGAGAATTTAAAAAGAAATCCAAAACAAAACAATTATTTTTCTGAAAGCGCTGAAAACCAATGTGCTGATTCCCATGATGTCTGGTTCATAAGATTACTTCAATGCAGTTTGAAAAGAGTATTGAAAATAAATCCCAAATTCTATTTGCATCCAGTTGAGTCTGATCAGTCTCAGTTCTTTGAGTTTCTGGTTCATTGTCACCTCAGATAGCCTGTGCTTATGAAGCGTGTCCCCTTGTGCCTGCAGCTGTGCTGGCTTGGGAGTGCTGTCATTGCCTGATCCACAGAGCTGAACCAAGCAAATTCAGCAAGTTTCTCACCAGTCTCATACAAATGAGGATCATGTTAACCTAAGCCTTTATGCTCCTCCCTGTGCCAAAAAGCTCGGGATTAACCTGGGTGAGGAATGGTAGTGGGCAAGAGGTGGGATGCAGTGCATGTCTCACCCACTTCCACGGCTGTGAAGGAAGCCTGGTTGTGGTGGTGGAATCCAGGGCAAATATCAGGAAGAGGCTGCCCATCTCTGCAACTCTCCCTCCCTCTTCTGTGCCCACCAGGGCAAGAAAAACCTCTGACCATCTCCAGAGCAGCTTGTCTGCAACTGATTCTTACACAATTTTGAGGGAAATTGAAGGCGTTCAGCCTCTGGCCAAAGGGCACACTGAGAAGATGAATCTCGGAAAAAACCCAAACCCACCAGCCCCTCGCTGCTGCTATGCAAGTCCATGCACTTGCTTCCTCTGAAGCAGAACTCCAGGAAAGCAGGTATTGGCTCCTCCTTCCCCTTGGGAATTCAGGAGACAGATTAAAGAGTAGGGGAAAAAAAGTTATTTCACAGTTAGTCTGCCCTGAACAAGAAAAGGTTCCTGACACCAACAAACTAATCAACGCTGAAAGCTCATGAGGTCAAGCTTTCCTTTCTCCTCCATTATTCTTTTGATTTTTTCTAACTGGCTAGGACTCGATAGCTTTGGCAAGTCTATAAATATAAAATCCTTTCCTGCCTTCCCCTGGAGCACACCAAGGACCATTTGAATACCCATAGGGACAAGTTAAAACTAAACAAAACCAAAGCAACTCGCAAGAAATGGGTTGTCCAGCCAATCTTCAAATGCTGACCATTCTGTAAGTCAGTCCCAAGAAGCTTGTCTCTGCTCGACAAGAATTGGGAAAGGCAGCTCTCCCTCTTAATAGCACTCCCTCTGGATTCAGTGTTTTGTGTGGAGACTTATGGCCAGGAATGTTAATGCCAAATAACTGAGCTGGCTGAACTGGAACAGGGTGAGAGCTCGGCCTGAAGGAGGCAGCCCCAGATCATCAGGGCTAAGCTCTTGATGTGTGGGCTGCCTCCAGCACCTCAATGCCTGTGCCTCCTCCCCTGTGCAGCCTTGGACACCAGTGCACAGCTGTAGGAGTTTCCTGACCTGACCACCAAGAAGAAACGAAGAAAAAGGGAAATGTTTGCCAGTGGAAACACTGGTCCCTACCCTATAGAGTGTAAAATGCTCCTGAAGTCAAATGAGAAGTATTTATACACCGTCTTGGTATGGAGGGGAAATGGCAGAAGAACTGGGAAGCTTTATGGCTTGTGCTGCATTGGAAATACCCAAAGTTTCTGTCCCAAAGCACTGCCCATGTTCTCTCCATTGCAGCACAGGGAACTTTAGTCAGCAGTCTTTTCATGGCAAAGGAAAGGCTGCTCCCTCCATCTTTCCTGTCCTTGGGCTCTCTGCTGGGATCTGTGCTCCTTCAGAGCTCTGTCTGGTAGAAAAGGAGAAAAGAAAAATGCCCCATTCCCTACCAAGGGCTGACAAACAGGAATCATAGCTGCAGCATAAGCTTCTCTGATGGATTCTGCCTCAGCAAAATGAAATTAAGATTTCAGCAAACAAGCTCCAATTCCGTGGTACCAGTAGAACAAATGACATCTGATAATTGCTAACTCCTTTTGCTTATTCTTTGCTCTGTTCACCCCATCAGTCTCTCCAGATTATATTTTCAGCTGAGTTTAATGAACGCCATTTATTAAACTAACACCAGGGTTCTGCTTTGGCCTCAGACAGATGTGCCTGCTAATATGAATCATTTTGTTCAATTGGATTATTCTGATGGAGAGCGGATCCCTGCCACTCTGAGGAGCACAAACAAATGGGGAACAGCTCGCCTCCAGTTGTGACCAGCCGCTTGCCTTCATTAGGAGGCAGCTCCAGGCTCCGCAGGCAGCTTGGCAGGATGGTGTCCCTACTGCTCCCATCCACCAGCGCTTCTGCTCCTTTCCCTTTCCCTCTCATGTGCAGAGACAGCCCAGATCTCAGTGTGGCCCTGAGCCTGGCTGGCCAGGGGGACGTGAGCATCACTGCCACCTTCCCTGAGCTCACCAGCTGCATGGGCAACAGGATTCACCCCTTTGTCACGATGAATGTTCCTTATCTGAATGCACACCAGACTTCCCTAACTGTGTATCCTTCCCTTCCCAGTACAGCATGTCTGACCTCCTTTACATTGACACTTGAGAAAATGTAGACTACTTATTTGCTATTGATCCTTCTTTACTGTGATCTTCTCCAATTATTTGGGCAAAGGGACAGGGATTATTTGATTTTAAAGGCTTGTATTAATCAGAAAAAAAAAGAGATAAAATCCATCTGAAATCTCCCAGACAGAGATTCCCTTGGTCTATCGTTTGGGATTTTAGTGTTGAAAATTTTGGGTCAATCTCTGTAATATGTTGTGTTCAGGCACCAGACATCCATCTATCTGTCTATTTCAATACAAATCCTGCCTTCTGTGAACCATAAAACTCCTAGCAGGGTGACATTACCACTTCTCACATTGACAGAACACACCGAGCACACACAACTTGGGGAAAAAATTACAGAGGCAATTTGAAAGATTAGAAGAGAAAAAGCAGAAGATTTCTGCTCCCTGAGTGTAAGTGGCCAAATCCCACAGCAAGCCTTTAGCTGGCACAAATCATCATCACTCCCTTAAAGCCTACTTTTTTTCCCCAGGTGAAGGACAGGCCCAGCACTTCTTCAGATACCTGTGAACCTCAGGACAACTCATTTATTCTAGAGCATTTCTGAAGAAAGAAATTATTTGCATTTCAATCCTAAGCGGCATCCTGGGGTTACTTCCAGGAATCCCTGGTGAGTACCAGGAGTCAGGCTGTCAGGAAGTGGGTCTGTGCTGAAAGAGAAAAGACCCCAGAGATAACCATGGTGCCAGTCTGTGTGCCTTTGCTAATTAGTAACAGCACGATAGCATGGTCCTCAACAAAGCCATCTAAGGACATTAATTCCTCCATTCAGGTTTAAGAGTAGGAATACTTCTCCAGGAGTGAGCTATTCCTTTACTCCTGGTGAGGATCTGTACACCTTTCTCTAAATTGCATTACACTGCTCTTCATGGGTAATGGGAACAAGGCTCGTAGGAATTCCTGTTGGGATTTTGTGTAACAAGGTCTGTATGGTCTGTACTAAACAATGACCTTGTAACCTAAGAGCAGAAGACAGAAACCCCCCCAATAAACTCCCTTCTGAAAGCGCCAAAATCTCTTAAAACTGACATGTAGGAGCCCAGTTTCCTACAGCTGGCATTGGGCTGCCTGCCTGGTTTCCTTTCCCAGCGTCCAATCTGCCATGATGGAGAAATATGTACCATGCAAGGAGAATGCACAGAGAAAAATAAAGAGCATGGAAAGCATTCACTTGTCATGCAAAGCATGGCAAATGGGATGCAACCTCTGCTCATGAGTGGAGATGCTTCAAAAGAGTGGAGAAAAACAGACAATCTTATCCAGCAAAGAAAAATTTTTAGCTGACTGCAGAGCCCATGGGTTTAATGGCCCAATTGCTTCCAAATCCTTAGAAATCAAGGTAGTGAAAACCAATTTTCTTTTGGAACAACCTGCTTTTAAGAGTCTGCCATGACAGCCATGGTCTACAGCACATCCAAATAAACCAAAAGATATCTTTGGCATCAAGGACTGGGCATCACAGAGCCAGAAATCTCAAAGGTAGGCAACTTGTCACTGTGAGGATTTTAGAGTGTTATTGCTCTGCATAGAACGGATGCTTCAGGCAGCCCAGCTGCTGGATCTGTTTTACACAGGAAAAAGGGATATCTGAAGAGCTGGGGAGGGAGAATGTATCTTCCAATAAATGGGAGAAATCTGCTTTCTAAAAGAGGGTTACTTGCGTGTGGAGCTACAGCTTTCCATGGGTGCCAGAGATTTTCTTCTGTTTGCAAGACATTATCATAAAAAGGCATTTTTAAAATGAGCCATGGTGATATTTGGAGGTGGGCATGATCATTCCTTACTCTCTCTGCTCTAAGAAGACCAGAGCAGCCAGAATGGTGACATTGCATCTCCCTCTAGAATTGCAAATAATTGAAATACCTCTGCTAGGAGAACATTTAGAGTTAAATAAGTAGTAGTGGGCCTGAATCCTTGGCTGCCATAAATCAGTGTCACTTCACTGGCTTCAGAGGAGCTGGTGATTGACGCTGCCCAAGAACTTAGCCTGATCATGGTTGTGGTTAGTACTTTTCCAGACAGAGCACTGAGTTTTCATTTACTCTGCTTCTTGCTTGGGAAATGACTTGACTGCTGTTCTCCTTTCCCCTCCAGCTCAGCCTTCTACCCAATATTTCAAAAAGGTTGGATGAAGCTCAGCTAAGTGGAAAAATGAACCATTTGAAATAAAAACTCTCTTTTTTTTCCCTAACTGCAGTCACAGGGCAGGATGAAAGACACCTGAGAAGCAGGGTTTGTACCGTAAACCTTCAATTCCCTGCTACAGCTGAATCAAACACTTCAGAGACCAGAGTTTTGATATTCACTTGTATCTGGCCAAAGTTACCGTACCTATGAATTATTCAAATATGCAATTATTGCATTTGATATATCACTGGGTATAACCGTGGGAACGAGAAACAGTGTTCTAGTGCAGCTGATTGTATATGCCTTCCAAACCATAAGGACATCAATTTAAGGTGCTCACATTGATGGAGTACTCTGCAACCCCTTATTAAGATTCTTGCCAACTCCTGTAGCATTTTTCCCCTGCAGAGTAAATTTCATGGAGTTTTTTAGCCTCCCTGTTCTTTACCTCTACAGTGTAAGTCCCAAACACTGACCCACAGAGCTTCAATTCATGGTTCTGCAGTAGCTCTCAAAGGTCAGTAACAAAAAGATCAGATCATTTTCAGCTTGCTGACCAATGCTGCACAAGAGACGTGAGTCCTGTGAATCACATGTTGGGGCTGACTTGTAACTCTGATTTCACTGGGAATTTCCAGTTTTACTGGGAGAGGTTTTTAATATTCTTAGACCTAGAGGGCTGAGCCCTGCCTTTGGCCTATACTGTTTATATTGTCTTTACCTGGACAAAAAATCATGTTCATGGTGCTGATGTTCGTATTAACTGAACACACCAAAGACAGGTCTATCTGCCTTCAAATATGGGGCCATCTGAGAAGAACATCTCTGAAGCTGTAGACCTTTCTTTTCTCTCTCCTTGAACAGCATTTACAAACTGATAATGTGCCCGTTCCCTGTTTGCTCACTAGTGAGTACTGGTCTCTCTACAGTGCCCCAGTATCAATGGATTTTCCTGACTTGTAACTTTTTTGAAGGTCCTGTAGAAAAATGACTGTGCTTGTTTTCTAGGACTCATCCTGTATTTTCACAATTCTCTTTCATTGTGGGTCTTTGCCTTCTCTCATTCGTTTTGCACATATTTTATTTAGCAGAGGATTCGTTCTGTCAGCGTTTGCTGCTGCTGCTTGAACAAAAAATTTGGCTATGGATGTCTCCTGTGTTTTTCCATCTCTTTGGCTCTCATTTCAAATCATGGCTGTCTCAAACGCCTACTCTTTCCTTTTCTTATCTTTTCCAGTTTTTCTTCAAGTTGCAGTCCCTCATGCACTGGCCCAGCAAATCTCTGTGCTGAACAAACCCAGTTTGTTACTGGGATACTGCAGCTGCCCATTAACTGATGCAATTGAAGCTTACACTGAGCTCAGAAAGGCTCTAAAATCTGACTTACTCAGGTAATTTTTGTGACATTGTCCATATGAACTCCCACACTAACCTTGGTCAAGAGGCTGAATGTGGCATTACCACCCTCCAGCCAACTCTGCAGCTTTGGGGGTTTTGCTGTTGGAAGCCTTTGAAGAGGGCACAACCATAACAAGCTCCTGGTCTTTTCACAGTATTGTATACATGAGGAACAACTCAGAAGGGTCTTTGCTGGCTGAGTCTTTGGCAAAAGTTCTCACAATTCTCCAGAAGTTTACTTCAGAGCACCAGGGCCAAGAGTCTCACAGTGAGATGAGAAGTGGGAGGCTGCTTTAATATCTGTTATTTAATTCTGAAGTATTTATATTATCTAACATTTTTTTAAAAAATGGGGACATGGGTTTTAATGTAGAGCTCCTGCTCCAAACTGAGGGAAAGTCTTGTGGTATTGCCTTGTGCTGCTCTATCACTCCCATGACAAATAGCGCGGATCCGTTAGTGACCTACATGGACTCATTTAGATGCAAACACAGCAATACTCCTGAAAAGCTGCCCTGCTTTGAGGAAGAAAAAGTTCCAAATATTGCTGAATGGAATTCAGTCTCAGAGCAGTAATTACTGATTGTAATTTTGGAGTAAATGCAGTAATTAATTATTGTCGTTTTCCATCAGTGCATTATATTGTGTGCCAATCTTAGAATAAAATAATTAGCAAATGGGATTTTGCGTGCTCTGGTATAGAAACTGTGGTTTGTAGAACAGACATGAGAATTTTGCCATAATAAAGTTATCAGTAATTTAAATGGACAGACAGGTTAAAAATGATCAGAGAGAAAAAAAAGGATTTCCTTGTCAGTCTTGCAAACACCTTAACGAGTCCTGTTTTAGCCTCCCTCACTAAAATTCACTTCCATTCTCTCAGTACAAGCACAACAGCACAAAGTTTGGGTTGCAAACACAGTGAGGGATGCTTAATTTAATCACAGGTGTCAGTGGAAATGAAAAACAAAAGTAATCTAAAGAACAGAAAAAAAATTGGCTGAGGTGATGTTTTTCCAGTACCTGAACAGACTTTCCAAAATTAAGCTGTGCTGATTTTTTTTTTTTTCTCTTTATTCACTCATATTAAAGCTTGTGCTGGAGTATTGTTTTGATGCAATTATACTAGTGCAAATTTCCATAATGTAAGCAAGTCCTAAACGATCTAAGTGATGACTAAAAGAGGGAAACAACAATAATCTGTGCAGGTGGAAGAGGAGCTGGTTAGCATGATTGTAGGAGGCATAACTACAAGAAATGGGATTTTATCTTGAAAAAGGATATTTGGGATGAATCTCAAGATGAACAGCCTAATAGAAAACAGTGAGATCAATGCAACTGCAGAATAGCCTCTCACTAGAGGTAATAGAAAGCTATCTGAGAGGCATAAGCAACAAAAATTTCAGTAAAAAATACACTTTCACTAGACTTTGCATTGAAGCCATCTGAAATGACAAGAGAAGCCAGAAATTTTCCACTCACATATTTTTGTTTATGGCTTTTTGGAATTTTGCTTTTTTGTTTTATTTTTGGCTGATGGTATATACTTACTTTAAAATGGAGTTTGGGTTGCTTTTATTTTTTTCTCTTATAAGGGAACAAAAAAGAGAAAAATGCAAGGTTTTCCAGTTTGGTAAAAGATACACTCCAATTAAAAAAAAAAAAAAAAGAAAAAAGAAAAAAGAAAAAAAGACATTTCCTCAGAGTAAAAATACCACCTATTCCAGTCAGCTGCAAAAACATGCATTTCACACATTTTACAATAAACCAGGCATCAGTCCATGTTCTAGAAGCAGTGAAGGAGGACCTGAAAATCTTTTTATTTTTGTGTTTGAGCTTTGGCCTATGTTACTTCCCCTGGTGTTTTGGAGAAGCAGGTTGCCTGGGCAGTGTGTTCGTTTAATGTTTTGTCACTACTCAGGAGAACAGCTAAAAAAATCCTGCTGTTGATATTTTCTTTATTTTTTTTTTTCACTCTTCTGTTTCCCTTTTGCCTCACTCAGTTTGTCTCACTCACACTCACTTTGTCTCACTCAGTTTCAGGCCAGTCAGTGCTCTGGGTTAGTCTCGCCCAAATGTCTCTGCATCTTTAGCTTTAAATAAAACTTCAGCAGCAGAGCGTCTGTCTGGGGTGGAAAACATCCCTTTGCCAATGACCAGTCACTGCAATGAAGCCCCAGAAGGGGAATGGACAGGATTTTCACAGCTTTTGTGTGCAGTGTCTTTTACTGATCTATCAGCTGGAAGCTCCTGGGCTGCCCTGTGTTCTGTCCTGGGCTCTGGAAGAGCTGTGAGCTGTGCAGTGTTCTAGGCAGAGTTGTCCCACCGAGCCTGCCTGTCCCAGCAGCTCTCCGTGGGCTCACACACAGCCCCAGGGCTTCCCCAGCAGCTCTGTCACAGCACAGGGCATTGGAGGGCTCCTAGGAACGGCCACCTAAGGGAGCTGCGGATTTCAGGTTGTTTTTTTCTTAATTATTTTGTGCATTTACTATCTGAGAGACACACGGAGTGTCTTTGAGTCCTTGCCTCCTAGTCCTGAGGGGTAATTGGTAATAGAATATATTGATTTTGGCCGAGTTGCCTCAAATGATCCTCCTCTCTTCTGCTTTCTCCCACCCCATCATTCCTCCCCTCTTTTTTTTTTTTTTTCTTCCCTACAACCACCTCTTTAATTATAAAGAAAAAAGAGAGCAGGGGCAGCCATTTTGCCATCTGAATTCTTCAGGGCTTTGCTGGCTGCAGCTTTGGGCTTATCTGCCACATCACAGAGACCCTTTCAGTGTTTGACAGCAAGTTTAGAGCACTTGCAAAGAAAACAAAGGACTTCAAATCACTGTGGCCTAGACTGCTTGTGTCCCAAAAGGGAGATTTATAGGTTTTTTAAAAAACCATGCATCCAGAATTAAAATTTAGTGAAGCTCTTTCTTTCTCAGTTAGGAAAAAAACACTCTGGTGGATTATATCAAACTGGGTGCTGCTTTTTTGTTGTTGTTGTTGTTGTTGTTGTTGGCAACTTCTTATTTTTTGAAAGCAATTCAATAGAAAAAAAGCCCTTGCTTGGAAAAATCCCAATTAAAAAGTTTCTTGAGCATCCCCTTGAAGCACATGAGTAATTACCCTGGTGTCAATATGGTTATACACATGCTTCAAATTGAAATTAAAAACCCTGAAGAGCTGCATCCAAAACAAAGATAGATAAAAAGCACAGTGGAGTTATTGCGTTTCTATCAGTTAAAGGAAGTTGCAAATCAAGCCAGCAGTGGAGGTACAATAATACTGTGCTGAGCCAAGAACAGCTGACCTATCTCTGAGTCAGGCTTATTCCTGAGGGCTTAGCCCTCTGCTGGTCACTACTGCCCAGCCCTGGGGGGAAGCTGCCCTGTGGCCATCCTGACTGAGAATTCTGCCTGCTTCTGGAGTGCTGCTATCGATGTTCCCAAGCACTGGGAGGATGACGAGCTGAAGAAAGACCTGGGTTTAAGCCCTTCTGACCTTCTGGGTGTCGCTGCTGTCACCAAGTGTCCTCTCCAGCCTGTTGCAGTGGGGTGCTCCCTGTGCTAACCCAAGCCCTCCCCTGGGGGATGTTCCTGCAGCATCCTCCTGGGACCACGTACACTCGGGCACTTCCTTCTGTTAGGTGGAAAAACACACGTATAACACTTTTTTTTCCTGGAGAACTCCTTTCTGCTAGAAGTCAGGTATGGCTCCTGCAACAGGCTCAGCAAGGTGTGAGTATGCAAGAGAATAAGGACCTCTGAGATACATTTTGATAGGGTCTCTACACAAGGCTCCTCTAAGCCAAAGGTGGAAGTGATCTGGTGGTAAAAACGGAATGATTTTTCTGGACAGCAGAACACTAAAGCCAAAGTAAAAGCCAGGAAGGCTAAAGGACTTCCTGTTTAGAGGCAACACTTCGAGACTGTTCTGCTTAGCAGAAGCAAAGGAAAGAAAAAAATGCTCTAAGAGAGACATATGGAATTATATTACAATTTTACCTGCTGATTTCTATTTATATAATTTACTAGGCGGAAAAAAATACCCAAACAACCAATCTTAGTCCTACTGGTGAGTAATCTTTTTGCAGGAAACAAGCTGAGACCTCAGAGCACTTCATGATGAACCACGACAATAAAAACCACCGTAGACTCATACTGGTGAATCTCTAACAACACAGATATCCACAGCCCTGCATCTTCTTACACCACCATGAGAAACAAGCATATCCTCAGTGAGCACAGCTATGCTGAGACATAAAGCTTGCTGCCTAACTGGGGAGACCTTTGTGTTCCTGGATCCCTTCGCAGGTGTCACGGAAAACCTCCCTGACAAAGGCAGCCCCTGCTTCAACACAATTGCATGCATGCACCCCCCGCTCTCCCCCAGCAAAGCCTGCAGAAAAAAAGCCAGTGTGATGAAGCAAAAAGCATTTGGATATGGCAACATGTTCTGGTTTCAAGCTTCCAAGAGGCCTTTTTCATAAGTAAGGAAAAGAAAAGAGGTTTTTGAGGGGGGGAAAATGCATTGACAGTTATCTTCATATAGTCACATATAAAGGAGATTCTAAACTATGGAGGCTGTTCCTTGCACATGCACCTAATATGTTTATTGAAAGGTTTCTTAATCTCCTTTATGCTGTCTTCAGTGCAGCACTTCTTTCAAAGACATTTTGATTCCATTCCTGAATTCTCACTGGAAAGGATACTGCTCTGAAGACTGGAAAAATATTTTTTTCAAAGATATTTGGGATCCCAGTGAAAAATTATAACACTCTGTTTTTCTTTGGGAAAGTTGAAGATAGGGATTTCTTGCCTATCTTAGATGAGTCAAAAGAGGCCTCAATAAAAATCCCAGAATCTTAGACATTACAGCCAAAATAGCATAGAAAGGTCACCTAACCAATCTCTTCATCACTAATTCAGGAGTACAAATTGCTTAGGGCCTCCCTAGGTGCTGAGTTTATTGGGGAGTCTCTGGTGTGGAACAGTTTTAACAATAGGGAGATTTCCTGTCTCTGTAAACAAACACATAGGAGTTTATATTTCTGTTTCTCAAAGAATTACCTAATGGAAGAGCCAGCCAGTGGTGGAAAATATTTCTGGTTTTGGAAACACCTTCATTTTTGTTATTGGTGATACGTTGGGATTCCAATGAAACAAGCTGCGGCTTCTGATATTTTTGGTGTTGTTACATGTATTAGAAGTTCCTTTGGAACATCCAGCTGGCTTCTTTCCAGCAATACATGGCACATGAGTCTAAAAACGAGACCCCAGGCCCTCACTCCAGCTAAGCTTCTTTGGCTTTGGTTGGGTTTTATCTACACACAGGAGTATAAAACAACTGACCAGGAAGTGAACATGGATCCTTCTATTAATTTCTTGGGTTTGTGAAGAAATAAATCAGGGGTTATTTGGTTGTCAGGGAGACATATTTACATTAAGTTATTATGCTGAGATGGAATTGGATACAGACTGTACCGCATGAAGAATGAAGAATGCTTTGAAACGTTTGCAACACAGAGCTATTGAGACAGACACTGTCCCAGTCCAGTCACCTGGGATTAAACTGCAGCCCAGTCCCACCTCTTACTTGCAGATTTTCTTCAAGCACCAGAAATGCTCTCCTTCACTGAGCAAGGGGAATCAGGACAGGTGCTGACTCTCCTCTAGTGACCACAAACACTTTCTAGAGATGCAGGATGCCCCTGGGATGAGGAAGTTGTCTTATCCCTCGGTAAGCATCCTTCCACCTCTTTTTCTAAAGAGACACACACACGAACAGTTCCTAGTTTATGTGTGGGTGCGTGTCTGAGCAGAGTGGCTCTAGCCAGAGTCAAAAAGGCAGAAGATAGAGAGTCACAGAATCTCCTCGAGGGTCTACAACACAGAGAGACGCTACAGGTGTAGCTGACACCCCCCTGCCCATGCAGTTACCTGTGCTAGTGCTTTGTATCCAGTGGTTCCCACAACCCTTCAGTAGGGACGATTAGCATCCTTTGGCCTCTTCAGCTGCACCTTCAGCCTCTTCATGCCAATCTGGAATCCATTCATGGCCTGGATAGCAGCTTGGGCACTGGCAGGATTGTCAAAACTCACAAAACCTGTCAAAACATGAGGCAAGGCAGGGGACTTAACGAGCTGAAGGGTGCCAAGGCACGTACATGCAACGACCACTGAGAATGAACATGGGGAAGGGGGTGAGGGCGCTGAGAGGGGGGAAGTGAGCAGGTAGGAGGGTGGGCAGGTGGGCAGGAGAGTGAGGAGAGGATGGTTGCCAATGTGGGACAAAGGATAGGAGGGGTTGTTACAGATCAGTGTCCCAGGACACAGTGCCTGGTCTGAGTGCTGGTCTGAACACTAGACTATGTGGAGCACAGGGATCCAAATGTTGGTGCCACGAGATTTGGGTCACCTTTGAGCTGGGAGTCAGCAGATGTAATGCATGGTCTCAAGGCACCCTGTCTTCCTCTGTCTCCCTCCACTGTGACTGAGGTAAACCTCTAGACCTTCCTTAACTTGCCAGTGTAACCTTTTCTTTGCATTCCAATACTCATGATGAGGGGAACCCGACACACCTACTGCTACTTCCTTATTACGGCAATATAAGTAAAATGTGAATTTAATAAATTCTCCATTATCGTATTTGTTGGCATGAATAGTTTGATTGTTGGCCAGCCAAACAATATAAAGAGCTTTAATCACTGGCAATTTCTGCAGACTCCATGTTGACTCTGCAGCTGAGAGACGAACACAAGTGGTTTCCTAACATGGTTTCCCTATGGAATTTCATACTTTGCCAGCTAATCTCCCAATCAACCACGGAGCACATCCAGCACTAGAAACAACTGTAGTGACTGAATATTGTATATACAGGTCACCTAAGACATTCTTTGTCCCAGTTTGCTCTCTAGCAGTCTGATGAAATAATATAGGTCAACCACACAGGATGCAATGCATCTAATGCATTCAGCTTTGGGGAGGGCTTTTTTTTTTTGGTGTGGGATTACTTTTTTTTTTGTTAAATATTTAAAAATTTTTTTTCTTATGTTATATCCAGAAGAAGGCCTAATTTGCCCAGACTGTATATGGCTGTAGCTGGAGCGACCACGGGTCTGAGATATTAGTGAGGCAGGGGGCCATCACATTGTACAAGCACTGCCTCTGCTACTTTTGCCAGAAATGTCCCTGTGTGCCAACGACGTTTCTGAGCACAAAGCTTGGGTGAGACCAGTCTGGACCAGCCTGCTCTCCAGACAAAGCCATCTGTTTACCCACCCCTGCAAGGCTCTGGCAGCACGAATCAATCCTAGGAGCCTGGTGTTGCTCAACAGACAGGCTGAAATGAAGAGACAGTTTTTGTGAGCCCCTCAAAAAGCTAATGCTGAGTGTTTGCTGCCAGGTATACACCTGCTCCTGACAGCAGCACCAGGCCTGGCTTACAGCCTTGGGCTGAGCTCTGGATGCATTCAGCAGCCCCTCCTCCCTGGTCTAGTTCCTCCTTGGAAGCACGTCTCACAGGTGGCATAGGGTGGCTTGCATCTGAAAAAGACACAGAGCCGTGCTTGCAAAGGCACTTTCTCACTCCTGCATTAAACTGTGCTCCCTGACCTTGGCTAAAAATCTAACTTCATGACAGGTCATAAAACCTATGGTCTTAGTCTCTCAAAGTGAGACGACAGGTTAACAGAGTATGGCACATGGGGTTTTAAGAGGAAGGCCTGTGGAATAAACAGGGAACCTTCTTCGTCCTCCCCTCTTGAAGCCAAGGCTCCAAGTAAACTGGCTGTCCACACAGGTTTCCTGCCAACCACCTGGATGAGGAAGTACCAACACTGCAGCTCTGAAGATGAACAGACAAAAAGTACTCTCAAGCCCCCCAGCAATCATCAGTTTCTAGGGAGAAAACTGGAGAGCTGTAGTGAGTTTTATTCAATAGCGATGGATGTGTTCTTGCCATCACTTTTTAGCCAGTAAGTGCCTGGTGATGCTACCAGTTTACATTTGACTACTTGAATAATCAGTCAACAAAGTCCTATGATTCACTCTCAGCCAAGGAATAAATGGAACACTTCCTGGTTTCACCCAAGTACATTCAGACTTAAAACACTTCTGGAAACTCCCTTGGGGATGCCTTACTTGAGCTTCAACCTTGAATATGTTGCCTATATACCTCATATCCCTGAATATAGGATGTAGTGAAACCCGTTTCTTTTTAAAAATCACATCTGGATTGCTGATATTCCTGGCCAACACACATCGGTTACATCTAAAACAGTAGACTAAAGCTGTTCCAGGAAAGTTCAGAGAAACTGGAACCTAATAATCTGTACTGCTGAGTTTTTTTGACTTGTGTTGAACATCAAACAATTCCTGGACAAAGTCTGAGTTTTAGCACAGAAGACAGGCTGTGTTCAGTGGTTAACTTGGATGTGGCCATGATGTTCTGGAAAGTGAGAGAATTTAATAATTTGGGTGGAGGCCATTTTGTGACAGCTGTCCCCAGTGCTAGGGAGAAGTGCCAGGTATGTTTACTTTACTGATATACACACAGCAATCCAATATTAAAGCTGAGTTGGCTGCAGCTGGATGGTTGCTTAGCTCGTGTCTTTAGAGAACCTACCTTGTCTGGGAACTCTGATTTTTACTCTTGCTACAGGTCCTTTTGGAATGTCCCTCCTACTGACTAAATGTGCACATCTAGATTGTGCCTGCACGTTCATCCATTTGTGAACAAGATACCTTAAGACCCTACAGTGATCAGTGGAGGTCCAGCCAATGCAGTCAACGGAGTGTAGGGCAGGATTTCTCTCTTTTATCAGGACACCCTTAGCTGTGCTCTGATAAATCACGGGTCAGGGAGCAGTGCTGGCTGCAGTGAAGGCAATCAAGGCACCTCTATTGCAGGATCTACCTGCTTCCATAGTTAGGAGTGACATCTCAAGGTAAAATGTTAACTGTCTAGTGCCTGGGTGGGTCACTCCCCAAAGAGATGTTAATTGCTGAACCAAACCCCTCCAGAAATGCTGCCCACTATGACAGGAGATTATTATTTCTCTCCTTTTGCCAAGACTAGGACTTCGAGGGATGATAAGCCCCTGGACTGGGGTGCTAATATAGTTGTGCCTCTGCAAGAACCTTGCTGTGAGATAAGCTCACAAAGATATACTACTTGTTACCATCACTTTGCTTTTGAGATGGAGTTCTAAGCCCATTTCCTCATTCTGTGCAAAGCTGTAAATAATACAGCATTTTAACAAATGGGACTAATAAGAGAGATCAGAAGTGCATTTGCTCACTATATTTCATTTAGACCAGATAATGAAGCTGGGAGTTGTACTCTGATTTTGGTATTATTTGCCTACAGATTTGGACCAGATTTTTTTCTCCTTAGTTGCTCTGATATTCACTGATGCAATATAAAAATCTCCTCTGGCTGGATGCTGAGGGTAGAGGAACTGGGATTCGAAATCTGGGGAAAGAGATGGGCAAATGCCAATAACTGTATTTTCTTTGTGATCATGTTCTAGGGACAGAGCAGCTAATTACTCTAGCTTCATTTCACTGTTTTAGTTTTCAGGGGCCTTGATATGCGCAGAAGCTGCTGGTGCATTCAACTCTCCCCCCTTGCTGTCATTTATGTGTAGCTGTGTTTCATATTGTTGAAGGTATTTGGATGAACTCCAAAGAGAAGAAAAGCTATGGCTTACCCTGAGATTTGAGACATTACAGTGGATAAGGGATAGGCAGATAGACAGGCATGTTGGGCTAACAGCAGCATATTCCTTTCTCTTCTCAGGTCAAATACGTACTGGCAGATTTGACTTTTTTGTTGTTGTTACAAGCACTATTGGCAGTTAACCATCTTTGTTTCTCCTCGTCTATGTCAGCAGGATTCATGGTACTATGACAGATCTGAACATGTATGACTAGGAACAGAACATATGTACTGGGAAAAAAAAACTTGAATACGTGGTTCCTAAATGGAATTTAATATTTGAGTCCATTGCCAGTATCACAGTTGCTATCTGTGTTTTGAACACCACCCCTGCATTGTCATCTACACGCTTGAAGGACAAAAGAGAAAGAGAGAGGTTAAAAAGCTTGAAGCTCTTTCTGTGCATCAGTTAATTAATAATCAGAGAAATATATGTTCTGGTCTGAAGACAGTTGGTAGGAGGACAGCATTTTGTGATAAATCTACTTTATGGGGGGGATATTGGTGTTTTTTTCCTTTTTCCCCCCCAGGGATTATGTAAAACCGCTGTTCTAATAAATGATTTATCAAAAGCAGCAGAGAAGGGAGAAAGCTGCTAGGATAGCAACTGAGGGCATCTAATCTTCCTGATTCTGCACAGCATCTTCCAGGAAAGGTATCATTGTTGGAGCCTTCTACTTCTTCTGGCCTGCTCTTTTCCTACAGGACTGTATAAACTATTAGCAGGCAGAAACTGGGGTACGATTTTGGAATTGCTTTTTCTCCTCCTTTCTTCCACAGAAAGCTCTAGTGGTGTGGTGTGCGCAGGGAGCTTTGTGCCTTTCTCGTGACACGATCAGCATGATCACCGATGGCTTTATGTAACAGATATTACCTAAGGGCTGTTTTTCTGTTTTAATCAGCCAGGATGATAAAGAAGGGAATTCACAATCTATGTCAGAGTACATCTGAAGACTATTCTCCAACTGTAAACCTTTTGTTTATTGTCCGTGTTGCCTCTGCATATCCATAAATTATTTTGTGCCCTCAGAGCAGTCCTGAATGACCACATTGTTATGTTTCCATGGGTCCTTAATTGGTCCTTCTGAGTTTTCTGTTTCCCTTTGCATCCAGCAAGGAGAATTAGTGGTTAATGTGCAAAACAGCCTCTTGATGATCTGCTACCAGGTTAGAATAACATGTTGTCTTCCTTGGGCAGGAGCTTTGCTCTGGATGGAGCCCAGTGCATGGTAACTACGCTGAATTTCACTTAAATCAGGAGTCAAGACCATGAATGAGGTCCAGATGCAAGTTTTTCATCCAGACTCCTGAACGGGGGGCAGATGATCCTACAGCAGGTCCACTCATGTAACTAGGTTGCCTTCAGGCAATGGAAAGGAAAAGAGGGACCTCAAAGAAACGAATATTAAACTTGTCTTAAAACTAAGAAGAGTATTTTTATCTATGTTCCAGATACTTGCTGCCATCTCAGAGACACACTTTGCAAGAGATTACAACAGAAACAAGTAGAAATTGCTGCTTATTAGCTCTTTTTAGGCCAGAGATTTTTTTACTAGTTCTGGCTATCAGAGTATTTGTCTGACAGCCGTGAAGGATCTTTCTTGGTACTTTTTGTTCCTTCAGTTACAAAAGTCACTAGCTAAGGAGAGCATCTCTAAACTTTTTCCTTTTGACTTTCAACCCATATTCATTTTACTAGAGGGAAATGAGAATAACAGAAGAGCAAGGGTCTGCTGCTCAGCCTGTGGGAGAGAAAGAGAAGAATGCCACTGCATGGCCGAGGCACTAGCAAAAGAGAAGTCCATGCCTCTTGCTTCCCTTGTGTCCAAAGCGCTTCCACCAAGCCGTAAGAAGGCAGACTAGAACCACAGAATCATAGAATATCATGAGTTGGAAGGGACCCACAATGATCATTGGGTCCAGCTCCTGGCCCTACATAGGACACCCCCAAGAGTCACACCATGTTCTGAGGATACTACAATGGAGGGACCTGCGGAAAGCACTGGTAATTGGTTAGACCAGATACCTTGCTCTCCTGTCCTTCCTCCAAGAATCTGAGCCAGTAATTAAAGAAATAGTTATTGACACAATTGGTTATTAATAGAACTGTCCCCTCAGCTCATGGTTTCCTTGCTTTCGTTACTGACCAGTGAAAGGTGAGATCTAGGGAGGCGTTTTTTGCTGTGAAGGCAGCAATAAGGTGCTCACATCAAAGTAGTCTTCCTGTGGGAAGGGTGCTGTTCAGTAGCTCCTGTCCTTCTCCCCCCATCAGGATCTGGCCACCTACCCCTCACGCCTTCCCTTCTACTTCAGTCTATTTAATTCCTACGGCTGCTCAGTTTCTTTTTCTCCGTGTTTATTAGTCTTATCAGAGAATGGAGGTTTTCCTTTAATTGCTTTGCAAGGTCTGTACCTTGCTGTGTTCTTTACACAATGTACTAGCTGCTGCCTCGCAATTTTTTAGTGCTGTAAAGAATTTCAGGATACAATCTGTATGTAAGTAGCTCTATAATGTATGTGTGCATTGGAAGGTATTGTATTGTAAGGTGATTTATGGGTACTGGAATACTCAATAAAGGAGTGCGTCTGCAGATCAAGGGCATAGCACTTCAGCTGTTTTCCGGTGTCTAATAGGGTTGGATGACTTTTTTGATTATTTAACCTTCCACTGCTGTTTAATCATGTCCAAGAGAGATCTGTCTACCCAGCTATCCATCCCATCCATCCATCCATTTATTTTTTTAATGTATGAACAGTCAGTAACTGAAGACTGTGCTAAACAACTAGTATTAAATATTTCCCATCTGCGGGATGAGATAATTGGAAACTCAGAATATTCGAAGAATTGGCTCAGAAATCTGCTGAACCACTAATGTTCATTTTAGAAATTTATGGAATATTAGAAAACCTTCAAAATGTTCCAGGAAAAGAAAAAATCTAGTATTAATTTTTAAGGGTGTAAACTAGGTGACCTGATAAACTAAGTTAAACTTTTATAACTGTCAGAAAAATTATGAGAATTTTGATATGAGATAATATGACAAAGAATTTAAAGATACACAATTAGTACCAATCATCATGGTTTCATGGAACACAGCATCTATAAAATGAAACTGATTGCATGAAATTGCAAGTTCGGTGAATAAAGTAAGTTATAAAGTGTATTTAAACTTTGCTGGAGTATTTCAGACAGCACTTCTTTACAGAAAATGAAAACAGCCCAGAAATGAGACCACCAAAAAATCTGTCAATTGTGACAAACAAAATTGCAGAGATTCTAGTAGGCTCCTTCCTTTCAGCAGTGTGCTGAAATATCTGTACTATTCAATTTCTCTAGCATTACTTGGAAGACATTTGAAGTAATTACTGGTGAAATTGGCCAATCATACGAAAATGGTGAAATAATGACAGAAGTAAGTGACCTGGGTCACTGCATAGGCTGGACACAGTTAAAGGGTGTTCATTTTAATCCAATCAAATGCAAAATTAAGTATCTGCAGGAAAAAGCAAGTGGGTCACTCATAAAAAGAGGAAATCCTCATTAGAAAACAGTGCTTCTTAGGAAAAAGATGGATGTCACAGTAGCAGCCAAATATATGAGATCTCAGGATCGTGTTGAAATTCTCAAGGTCCCAAGACTTAGTGCAGTTTTGGGATGAAGTTAACCTCTGCTGAATATCCTCTGGAAATAGCAAGGTAATATTACCTCTGAGTATGGCTCAGGAAAGATCCTTACTGGAATTCTGCATTTAGTTCTAGTGATTGCTCTACAAAACAAATAAATTTTAATACTTATTCAGAAGTAGAAGAGTAATTCTAGGTCTGAAAGAGTAATGAGAGTGGCCACAGTTTATTGAAGAGAAGGTTAAACATAATTCTGGCCATAGCCTATAAATAGTACCTACTAAAACATGGGGTTCTTTTAGAATAGGGGGAAAAAAGAAGAGCTTGCTGATTTCCTCTATCTGGAAGCAGGCTTTTGTCAAATTTAAAATGGAAATAAGACACCAAGTCTGCATCTTTTAAATAGTGAAGGTAATCAACTATTTTGGAAACATCTTGTTTAGCAATAGGGGTGGAGCACCTATCACATGGAACCCTGATTAAGAGATTTTCTGAAAGGGATGCTATGACTCAAGCAGAAGGTTTTAACCTGTCACATGAGCTGAGGCATCTGGCGTATGCTATTTCAGAGTTCAGTCCAAAGGATCAGAACAGTCTCTTCTGATACTGCATATCTGTCTGTCTGTTGTTCATTTTGCATTTCAGATGTTTAGAAAATCAGTTCTTGCCTACTAATCTGGGATGGATTGAGGTAACAGTCATGATAGAGGTGACAATTGATGTTAATGCCTTATAATAAATGGCCCCAAAGTGTGGGCTGCAGACCACTGAGAGGGCTGACTGGTACTCGTTCTTCATCTTGCTTCCAGCTGAGAGAAACTGAACAGATGGGAAGGGGAGATTAAATGAAGAGTGAAAGTAGACGGCATGATTAACTTTCTCTAAAGGTCAGAACACCCAGTGCAGAAGGTAGCTTGAAATACACAAGTATCTTCCTTATGTCACCTTCCTGTCTTCCTGTGCACGAAACTACCTCTCCACGTTGCAACAGCGTGAGCTGGAGTGGGCAGAGAAGTTGGTTCTTGCTTTTGTGCATTGCCTGTTGGATGATCTCCAGATGGAGAAATATCCAGGTAGAAGAAGCAATGTCTTCTCTGGAAGCAGAGGGCCATAGATGCTGACTCTGAATTTGGTCATTGAGACCAAGAAGGACTTTCCCACCTAAGAGTCTTCTCTTCCCTAATCGGTATGGTGTTTGATTGTTTTTCATAGGAAAATTGTTGTCGTGAGTCATGTTGAAAGCACAAGGGTAAGACTCAAGATTAGACTAGAATTTCGACAATTTATACCACTGCATGGACAGATCTGATTTGGGTTCAAAATGAAAGAGGGGAAATTTAGATTAGATATATGAAAGAAATTCTTTACTGTGAGAGGGATGAGACTCTGGCACAGGTTGCCCAGAGAAGCTGTGGATACCACATCCCTGGAAGTGTTCAAAGCCAGGCTGGAGGGGGCTGTGAGAAACCTGGTCTAGTGGAAGGTATCCCTGCCCATGGCAGGAGATTGGAATGAGATAATCTTTAAGGTCCCTTCCAACCCAAATGATTCTGTGATTCTGTGATCCAAGGTTTTGGCTCATACATACATCTGGGCACATGATCGGGTCTAACTTTTTCTAAGAAGATAAAAGGGAGTAAAAATTTCATATAGAAAACCACAAACGATCTCTCATAAGGATGGAGTAAAGATTAAAACGTCTCTTTTTCCTGTAAACAGAGGTTTTCTGAAGGATGAGCAATGGCTTGTCTGATGCTATGGGCTGTGGTTCTACCCATTCTTATAGGTAGGATTTGAAGCCATCCAATGAATTAATGGAAGAAGTGAAGGATTGAGGCTTCAGCCGTTTTTGGAGAGCACATGAATCATATGAAATGCTGGACCAGTACACATACATGGTTGCTATGGACAAAAAGCACTGTGGTTCTTCTATAAGAAACATAATGTTCCAGCCCAGGTGATGATGATGGTCTTCCTCACAGGGAACAAACAGCCAGTGATGAATCACCCACAGATGAGTAAATAGTATTTGTCCTCTTTTTGAATGATGAGTAGGACTGAAGCTATTTCCTAACTGTTCTCAGAAATGGATGGAACTCTTCTTGACTTGTTTTCTGAGCCTTCCTTGAAAACATCTGATGTCATCATGTGCCAGTATAAGGTTTATGGGGGAAAGCACATGGTTGAAAAAAGCAGGTAAACTTTTGAGGATACATGTTCTTCTCTGACGTGAAACTGGAAATAAAGAATGAGTACAATGTAGGTTTTACACAAGTTCTAAGTAGATGCTGATGCTCAGTTACGGATGCACTGAGATTGTTACTGAATCAAAATGAAGGCTATTTTTACATCCGTTTTGTTGAAGTTTCCAATATAAACCAGATGAAAATAATTATTGAAGCTCCCATTAGCCATGTCACAATCCATTTCACATCTAAATCTAATTTTTTGCTCCCAAATTCTGTCGTGGATCCTGCTTCATTTGTAGCTATTTGATAAAGAAGCCATGTATGAGCAAGGCAACTGCTGAAATCACCAGTCATTCTTCTTGATCTATATGAGACAAGCATCATAAAAAGTGACCTTCTTCTTGAAAATATATCATAGTAGGTAAGGAAATTCCTTCCTGGACTAATCAAGAAAAAAAATCCCAAAACCGAAAACCAAAACACCCAAACAAACCAGGAAATCCTGTCAGGAAAGTGTGCTGTGAAGTGTACTGGTCACTGTTTTTTAGCAGTTCTCTCATGTCCCAGGGAGCCTCTGAAATACATCTATTCTTGGTGCAGCAATGCACAGAATCTTCCCATCTTGCTCTTGCTGACCATTACTTAGATGGACAACTATCCACACCTTCCCTGCTGGTTGCTGAACACCTGATACCTCATTATGGGTAGTTTGGGATAATCCAAACGAGATAGAAAGGCCTGAAGCTTCCCTTATGCAACAGTCTGGAAGTTTCTGTTCAAAAGCCAGGAGTGGTGATGAACCGTTTTTGGCCACGATTTTCAAAGGAATTTTTCACTTTCTATGGAGGCGACTGTGTGAAAAAGAGCTAACCAAACTAAAAGTGAACTCGACAGGAAAACAAACCTCCTCACACGCAGTGAGTCATTGGGACAGGAAAGGAAAAGAGAAAATCTCTCAATATCTAGATCAGGAGGTTGTGAACTGGCACTGACCTATGCTGGGGAGCAAGAGGAGAAAGTAAAGACTTGTACATGTTTTAACTGGAAGATAATTTATCCAGATGCAAACAGCAATTACATTTGTGGTACTTTCACTGTCATTGTAAGACCCCCATGTTTTCAACCACCCCCAAAGGACAAGGAAACGATTGTCTGGCTTCTTTTTTCAATGACATCAATGAGAAAGAACAACCGTCATATTATACCAGAGATGCTGGTAGATTCCTGTGGATCTGCCAGCAGAACATTCACCATTACTGGCCTTCAGAGGCCTGAATCTTGGAGATCTCAGTGAAGAACAGTCTGCAGTTCCTCAGAAGAGTTACATTCAGTCTGTGGAACCTGAATCATATCACAGATTGACTAAATCCTGATCTAGTACTGGCTCTGGGGCCTCTGCCCAGCCACCCATCTGAGCTCTTGATCCACCCTTGGGTAGAAGACTGCAAAATAAGATTGTGTTTTAATTACTGAAATAAGAGGAGTAGAAATATATCTTGGAAACATAGTTTTGAAAATGCCTTTGTACAGAAAAAATAAAGACCTGAGAAAGGCATTATGTTTATTGATAGTTTGTAGAGGGATCTTAATTTGAAGGGATGGGGTAAAAATATGAGCCACCCCTAAAAAAAAAAAGTGTCTTTTGCATCAAATTCAAAAACCCAGTAGCAAAAATTCTTCTCTCATTAGAATTAAAAAAAAACCAAACAACCTAGCAACACAATAATCCTTCTTAAACCTGTTCAGCCATGTCAGAAGATGCACAAAGACCTGGGTAAAGGCTTTACGATTTCTGAAAGCCCTTCTAGAGGAGGATTTAAAGGGTCAGTAGAGACCTATCTTTAGAAGAATCATTTAATTTCACCTTTAAATGGTCAGAATGCAATCAGATTTTTAGGTCATGTTGTCCAAAAGGGAGAAAATCTGTTTCCTGTCAGAGTTCATGGAGCATCTGGATGATGCTTTTAATCATATGGATTAGTTTCTGGTAGTCCTGGGAGGAGCAGGGAGTTGGACTCCGTGATCTTTATGGGTGCCTTCCTACTTGTGATATGATTCATAGTGGTGCATGGTGGGAGAATGAGAGGCAGGGAACATAAATTGAAGCAGCAGAGGTTCAGACTGAATAAAAGGAAAAGGTCTTCACCTTGGAGGCCAGCAAGCATTGGAGCAGGTTGCTAAAATTCAAACAATCGTTCAGCAATTTTCATTGTTTTCAATAACTTGTGTCTGCAAGTTTTTATATTTATTGATTACATGTATGTCTAGTACATGTATAATATACATACCTATGCATATCTTATATAATATATACCTAATATAAATACGTATACATATGCAATATGATAGATCAACCCTGAGGAGAGCAGAGCTGATGTTGAATTGTTTTTGGGGATTTGATATAGATGGAACCAGAAATGGCTGAGAATGATATACCTGTTTTTATGGGGAGCTGCAAGTTGTTACCCTGATGACAGCTTTTGAATATGTCAATGTATACTATTTGAAGATCCTAATCTTATCTGGGGATTTTTTGTTTAGGTTTACTTACTTGAAAAAGGAAGATATCGCATGCAACCATAAATAGAAACAACAATAAGGTTGCAAAATGAAGCACTTGAGTTAGAAATGCAAGAAATTATGTTACCTATAAAATTTTAATTCTGTATTGCTTTGTATATGCATAAAGGCATTGCTTCTAACCACACATTTCTGTATTTTTCTCTTTCATGGCATCCTTGTTTTAATTACTGTTGAGAATGAATAACATAACAGGGCAAGGAAAATGGCAATGTATCAGACTTGTTATTGTAAGTGTTGGAATTTAGGCAGTAAATAAGGCAGGGAAAGGATGGTTTTGTAGTTGTACAACCAGATGTTGCCTTAGAAAACTGGAATTTGTTCCTATTTCTGCAATGACATTCCAGTTTTGCTGAGCATATAATGTATCACAGAATTCCTTTAGTAAGATCTCTAGGTGTTTTTTTTACTATTAAATAAAATAGAGAGGGTTCTGAGTGCCAATGGTACATCACAGCTTGAATCTATGTCATTAAACTCTCTTATCTCTCAACAGTGGGTGTCCCTGTCCCTTGTCATTGCTAAGCCATGCCCAAGCAAGGCCCAGATGTGGCTTACTTGTCATGGCCCAAATTGAGATAATGGTGCACAAATGTTAAAAATACATGTAAAATTGTGGCAGAGTGTTTTTTGCAGATGTGTGAGGCCTCTTTCATTTTCACTGAAGACGAAGATTTACTGGGTGTTCCTCTTCTCTTGGTGCAGGACCTGAGATTTCACTGGCAGAAAGGCTGCTGCATCTGAAGCAGACAGAAACATAGCATACCCTGCATTATGCTAAATTCTTAGACAAAGCAGGTAAACAGACTGATCAGGCTTGTGACAACTCATATTAGGAATCCAAGATTAAGAAGTTGTTTTGGATATCTTTCTCTGCCTCATCATCCCCTTGGTGAAATGAGGACACCATGAGCACCAGCAAAATGCTGTTACTTAGCTCTGTGAACCTCTCAAATGCTCTGCTGGGAAGGGTCGTAGGAAAACAGATGAGGAAATAAAAATAAATTCATATTCATGGCAGAGTTTGAATATCGTGTAAAAGGAAGGCTTGGGGCCAAGCACGAAGATGTGAGGATCTATTGAACAGCTGCTCAGTAGCTAACTAGCCAACAGACTTCAGGATGGCGAAGAGCATACCTGTGCAGTGGATGAGACAGAATGGGTGGATATAAAGAAGTTGAAGATAGGTATATGGGGGGATAGATGGCTGCATGGACTTATAGAGACTCATCCATCCTACAGCTTGAATTTTCCTTGCATCAGAGGTCTTGGGAGAACAAAAAATAAACCCAGAGGCCATGGGTAGACAAAATGCTGTAGTGGGTCTGCAGTCTCACAAGAGTAGGATGTGTTCCGTCTGCACTCTGCAAATCCATCACTTTGAGCTCAGAAATGGGCCTGCCCATCGGAGGGGTCATTATTCTGACTTCTGAACAGAAACTTCTGACTGGAATAAAAGTAGCACTAAAACTCCTCCTCTGGTGTTAACTCTTAGCACTGGTTATTTCTATTAGTCAGATAGTGACCATTTCCCCTTTGAATGTCACTAAAGAATGACCCTGCAGTAATGAACTCCTCCACCTAATTACCCCAGCAGTAAGAACATTTAAAATGAAGGTGTAAGTGTGCATGTGAGTAGGTATGTACACACATACCCGTAACTTAAAAAAAAAAAATAAAAAAAATCTGAGTAGGCTTTATCACTTGTGGGGAGAGATGGATAGAATAGTGATGGACACATGGACATCTAGATAAACAGAAGATAGATTCTGCTGACATGTTCTTGTCTAATAAATTGTTGAACTACAAAAGAAAGCAGAAGTCCCTATGTACAATGTATAGATTTTCTTTAATATGAGTTATGGGGAAAAGACAGAGCTGTCCCTTTAACTGGAGAGCTGCAAACAGCTGTTCCTTATGCATACATGCTTGCTTGGTCTGAAAGTTTTGGTAAGTCAGTGCATAACTGACAGTTAGATTTATCTCCCCAATAAGCAATCAACATTATAATAAAGGAAAAATGCTTTCAGTGCACCTTTGAGAGTGCATCAGAAATTAATCTAAACATCAAATTAATTATAGTTTGTAAATGAATAGTGGCTCACAGCCCTAATACTTCTCCCGCTCCTCCTCCTCCCCCTAAAGCCTCCCCCAGCCAACTGCAATGGCTGGAGGTGCTGTGCAGCGAGTTTGATGAACAGCTCCTTCTCTTTCTTACTCACACAACTCTTTCCTTATCAGCAGGAAGAGTTCCATCCTCACTCTGCAGACCTGAAAGCTCAGAGCCTGGCTGCTTTGGAATATGCTAGCAAATATTAAACTTCTATGCTTCCTTCCCCTTCTTTCTGAGAGCTCAAAGCACCCCTCTGAGGGTGTCCTCCTCCCCTTGGATTAGTTTCCAGCTGAGCTGGACACACCTTTTGAACCCCTCCTTGGATCTCTGGCTGTGCCAGGTCCTTCAGAGCGGAGAGGACCACAACAAACCAGTGCTGATCTGAACTGAAACATACCAGGAGTCAGGCATGCCTAATGTGCCTGGAAAATTAGTTCTGTTTTTGTCTCGACTCAGGCTCTCAAATGAATGGCTTCTTCCATTGCTCTTTGAACTTTGGTCTGTAGGCTGTAGCCGTATGGGAATGACAAACAGATTTTCCAGGGCTCTGAAACAAAATGTATTGCCACTAGATCATGCAAAATAAAGGACAGAACCCAATTCTGTGGGCTACAGGAAGAAAGGATCAGGTAGAGGCTTTCCTTAGGAAGTTTGAAATTGGGTTAATAGTAAAAAGAAAAAAAAATCAAACTTAATCATAGTACTGATAACAGCAACAAATAGAGCTACATGCCTCAAGTCCTTTCCAATAATGCATCAATTTGGTGAGAATTTCCTGTTTACCAAAAGAAGAATCAGAAAAGAAACCCCAGAAGCCTTTGATCTGATAAATAACTCTCCTCATCCATGAACCCTAAAGTCCTGTGCAAAGGGGTCAGTGTACTGCTCCAAGAAGGGGAGCCCACGCCACACAGCTAGGCTGACCTGTGATCACCCATATGGGCTATGAACATGCAACTGGAATTTCTTTCCTTTACAACGCCTTACTTCTGCACCTGCTCATTTCCCTGAATGAACCCAAGGAGAGTTGTTGCCTTTTTTTTTAAAATATTTTTTATATTAAATGAGAAACTGACATATCTGGCAGGGCATACTGGAGGCACATTGTCAGCAGGTGCTGAACAATATTTTCCTAATGTACCTCAGGGTCCCTTGTTCCACTCCTATGTCTTGTGGAGTGCTGCCAATGCACTTTAGACCTAATATGCAATGCCCCTGGTCCCAGGGCCCTGTACAGCTTTGCCAGTGTCCTATTCTCTTGACACATCTTTCTTCTTTCTATTTCAGCTTCCAGATTGAAACTCTGTAGATCATCATGACCTGCCCGCTGCCTTGCATCTCCCACTCCACCTTTTTTGCCACCACACTGCAGCATTTAACTGCCACAGCATGTTTTTAATAACAGGATACAAGCTCTACCCATCCCTCAGCCCTTCTCCCGAGCTTCACCCTCTCCTGTGTTCAGTTCTCATTCCTCACTGCTTTTCTCACTTTTAATCTCTCTCCTTTGCCTCCCCAATTTCTTTTCATAAGCTAGGAGGAGTTTAGTAGGGAATAGAATTATTTAACAGCAAACTTAATTAACTATTATGACCCTCATCAAGTGATGTTATTTCCTCTATTTTGGCATCTTCAGAGAAGACTGGATGTTTTTCCAAATGAGGTGGCCCATTAGCAACTTTCAAATGCACTCCCTGCAGGAATCTGGAATGAAACTCAATATTCATGTTGTACTAGGAGTCAAACAAAATATTTCCTTTAGGACATATAAACCTATGCTCCTAAGAAGCCCTTGCAGTTTGAAAGCTAGAACGCTCCTTGTTTTGTTCAATGTGGGACACTTCAAAAGGGGGTGGGACATTTTGTCAGTGTGAAAGTGCATCTGGAATGTGCAGAAAAGGAGAAAAACATCTGGCACTTGTGGTTGCTTACACCTGGGGTGTCAGAGCATGTCAAGCTGAGTGGAGGGAAACCACAGCATCTCTCTGGGAATAAGACAGGTTGTTCACAGCCTTCTGGAGTCACTGTCCCATGGGGAGAAACTGAAGCTGCTGCACCAGTGGGTTTGAAGAACAGGCACATGCCAAGGAGACATGTAGGGGACAAAGCAGGGACATGGAGCAGAATGGCCTGACAGTGTCTGCTGCTCAATGGTGTGCAAAAAGTTGGCAGATCCAGGTGCTTATTGCTCTCAGAAAGAGGTGACTGGAGCAAGCCAAGTGCTCCAGTAAAGCAATTCCTCCAGCTTTAATTTATCTACATCTTATTTGACACTTTGGGATAACCATTTGACCTCTGCTTCTCCATCCATGTTCTCATTTTTCTAATTTCTGACATGTCTTCCTAATTAGTACTGCCCAAACCTGTCTTGCTCGCTCTCTTGTCTGTTAAAACATTTTTCTAGAATACGTCTGTCTCTGTAATTCACTCACTTAATGTCTTCAAATGCTTTCTTTGAATGTGTCTTATGAGACAACAGTGACTGTTCCTGGGCTGTGTTGTAGCATCACCCTACGACAGAGGCAGAGTTAGCCACGTGTGGGCAGGGTGAAAAGCTGCCCTTCTCACATTGCCTACTTGCCTTAGCAGCCTTAATAGTGTTGTTTTACTGGAGTTCTCTTTTAGCCTTGTACACAAACTGTTCACATTTAAACTATCTACATAACTGGGAGGAGAATTATCACCAGAACCGTTGAGACCAGCACAAAGATGTAATCCGCGTCCTCTGACATTTAGCACACCTACACACAGAATAACTCGCACACACGTCGTGGGAATGTGAGAGACCCGGTGCAAACTCTGCCTCGCGCAGACACAAACTCTTGGCTCCTGCAGATGTTGATGTTCAGGCTGCGGCACACTTTACCTCCATGCAAGTCGTCCTAGACCAGCCCACTCTGAGAATGGGAGTCACCATCTTCAAGGAGTGTCCGACTAAGTGTAATTTTTCCCTGAGTGAGATGAGTCCTGCTGTGGCCCTGCCATTTCACTGGGAATTGACAGCATGGCCCAGTTGGAGAAACATGCTGGCTGCAAAAGGAGTGTGTGTGCAGAGGCTACAGGTGTCAGCTGGGCATTGAGTGAAGAACCAGTGAGAGAGGAGAGAGAAGGGCAGAGCAGTGAAGAGCTGTGAAGATGAAATCACTAAGTCTGGATATGAGAATGGGGACAGGACAGTGCCTGAGGAGAAACCCAAGGGGATGCAGATATGGTTGGTGATGGAGGCTCAGGTCATGGGGGTAGACAGGGTGTTGGTGAATGGGAAGGAGAAGGATAGTCTGAATCTGGCCATGTTACAGCTGCATCAGGACAGGGACAGGGGAGAAAAAAAAGCCAGAGGTTTGAAAAATTGTAAGAGAAAATGAAGGATTTGGGTCTAGCCTGGATGTGTGCGGCAGAAGAAAAGTCATAGACTAAGAAGCCTCCCAGATTAAATTACTTTTTTCAGTGAGAAGTCAGGATTGTTTCTCAGGCAGTCTTACACAGTAGAGCAGGCAGTCCCACTAGGGAAAACAACAGACATACTCTGAACACTTTCACATTTTATATCTGGTATTGGTGTTTGCTGTAGCTGGCATTCCTCGCTGCTCCTTGTCAGCCAGGAGGCAGTAGCCTCTAAACTGGGAATGTCAAAGGCTTCCTGACCACAGCATGGTTTCTTTAGCATGTGCAGGTGCTAGTGGTTCTCTGCAGGCTCATGGACTCCAGAAACCACAAGAAAGGCTTGTTTCTGATCTCATTTTCTTGCTAACACTCCTGTAGCTGCCCCAACGCGCTATCCTGCCAGTAGCGGGCAAAAGAGATACATTTGTGTTCAAAATGCAGGCAAGAATTCAGAGCCAAATAGTAAAGAATAAAACTATGGAATGGTTTGGGTTGGAAGGCACCTTTAAGTTCGTCAAGTTCCAACCACCCTTGCCCTGTGCAGGGACACTTTCCACTGGGCCAGGTTGCTTCCAGCTTCATCCAACCTGGCCTTGGACACTTCCAGGGATGGGGCATCCACAGCTTCTCTGGGCAGCCTGTGCCAGTGCCTCACCACCCTCACAGCAAAGAATTTGTTCTCAATAGCTAAGCCATATCTCTCCTCTTTCACTTTAAAGCCATTCTCCCTTGTCCTATCTGTACGTGGTTTTGTAAAAAAGTCCATCTCAGCTCTCTTGCAGCCATTTCAAATACTGGAAGGTGCTGTAAGGTTTCTCTGGAGCTTTCCTCAGGCTGAACAACCCCAATTCTCTCAGCCCATCTTCACAGCAATGGGGATCCAGCCCCCGATCATTCTTGTGGCCCTCCACAATTCTATTTTGACATGCTGCTCTACTGATTTGTTCAGTTTGTGCCAGCTGCTTACAGGTTGTTCAACAGTGAGACAAAGGCATCAAATAAAGTTTTTTCTGTTCCCGTGGAAAAAAACATGGTGACATTTTTCTCCATAGAATTTTTAAAGTTTGTCTAAAGCAGGACTTCTTGACAATTTCTCGACAACCTGGGGCTAAACTCTGTTACAGCAATTTATTTGGGATCTGCATAGCAGATATATTTTAAAAGGTCATATAATAGTGGAATATCTTTCTGGGGCCAGACAGAATTGTCCCCCCAGGCTAGCAGTTGGAGAGCTCTAGCTGCACTAAAAAAAAAAGTGAAATAGAATGCAAATGCTATGTTCTTACATGTTGAGTTTTGGGAAATGTTTAAGCAGAAAAGAAGGAGTTTTCTTACTTTCAAAGTTAATAAAATCCCTTCTTTTCCTTTAGGAAAAAGTAATTTATTTTTTATTTAAATTTATTTCCTGAACAAAAATGCCAGCTTCAGTAGACTTAGCAAAACAAATGAAAGGCCCGATTTCCTCTAATACCTTTTACATTTTTACATTGCTTTAAATCTGAAGGTCAGGAGAGTGGGAGGTTTTGAAAAGCAGTGTAACCTACCTGTGATAGTTAGCCGCCTGTGATTCTGCTATTTCTATCCTTCTGGAGGTGGTGGATGTGGAAGCACAGTCAACTAATTTGTCTGAGACCAGCAGTCACAGCAGGCACTGGGGTCTATGGGAAACTAGGTGAAATTCGGAGAAAACTGGGACTTGACACCTGGGACCCCAAACTGACTGGACTTGGGTATTTGTGTCTCAGAAGCTAATATAAGGTGACTAAGATCCACCAACAATCTCTAATTCCTTCTTTTGCTTGTCTGTGTGCTTGAGCCGACACTTCCAAGGGGCACCTCCCTATTTCAGCCTTCCATATCCCGCAATTAGTTTTGGAGTTCACTTCATCCACCAAGCTGATGTTTAGTTTCTCCCAGTAAAACTCAAGAAAAATTTCTGCTAAGACCCCTAAATTCCCACTTAACTCTCAACCTTGATCTCAGAGTACTTCAGAATTAGCCCCAAATCCCTGCAGACAAATGGGGTGTTGTGTCCTCATGAGGCCTTGTAGCCATGAGCCTTTGACCCGAGTGGGGATAAGGCTCATAGTGTCCAGAAGGCATTCTCCCTTACTGGACTTGGCCCTCACCTCATTTCTCCATTTACTTCTCAATATGTGGAGAATCAGGCCCAGAATTCCTCTAAACATCGACAACAATTTCACTGCTAAAGGTCCATTTCTAATCCATGGATCTCCTTGGAGCATCAGTTTCAGTGTCACCTAGAGCTGTGCTGGTCTGCTCAACTTGTTACGAGATTTTACATATATATATGTTCATGTAATTTATATATAAAAAGCAGGTGGACTCTGGATTCATTGGGGCTAATTCATAGTTTTGAGTTCTAATTTGAATTTTCCAACTGCCTCTGCAGGCCAGACTCTTTGTCCTTCATTGCTCTAGTGCTGGAGAGCGCAGCAACCCAGTGACTCCTGGTGACTGGGTGGGCTGTGTCCCTCTCATCAGGGACAGGGTTCCTTCAAACAAAAGGGAAAATAGCCTGTTCAGACCCTCTGTGGATGGGCAGGAGAAACTGTGCATAGAGAAAGGGCAAAAAACTCTCGAAGTACTCTGACATGCACCATGGGTAGCAAGGGATGAGGTAAGAGATTTGGGAGGTGGGCTGTTCAGGAGGGGAAAGGGGAAGGCAGCATGGAAAGAAAGCATAGTGTGGAGATTGAAGGTGGTTTTAAAATCAAATGAAAACTCCAATGAGTCTTAACTCTGGAAGTTTGCCTGAGAGACAGAGTCCAGATTAGCTGCAAGTAACAGGAAAAGAAAAGCAATAGTTTGTTCTGTTGCACTTCCCAGGGAGGGTCTGCAAGAGGCGCAGGATGGCAGAGAATCAAATATTACAGATCCCAGTGGTAAGCACATGGCTGTGGGAGATCCCCTGTCCACCAGGTATGATGGGATCAAATGTGGCAGGGTCCCCATGCAGCCACACTGCCACAAGGGACCCTTAACAGCCCCAACTTTGCAAACGGTGGTGTCCCAGTGAGAGCCTATACATACATCACCCCATGGCTGTTGGCTGGCTGAGCCCTCCCATCGTGGGTGCAGCTCAGGGTGTCCCTGCCTGGGGCTCACAGGCGGCTCAGGCTGTGCTCTTTCTCCGCTCCAGCTGGTGGAGTTGAGCCAGCAGTGAGGCCAGAGCTGTGTGAGCCAGGTGCAGCTGTCAAACCCAGCCTCCTAGCACAGCCTGTCAGCTGAGGCACAGCGTTACCTTGGCCCGTCTGTGTCTGCTGGGGTGCTGCCTCAGGTCCAGTAGGCTCAGAGCACTTCTGAATGTGATCCACCAAGCAGCCATCACCCCCCACAAGACCAGGCTCTCAGCAGATAATCAGCCCTTATCCCCTTGCAGTCTGATGCATCACAGCTGCAGGAAAGCTGTCCCCACAGCTCTGTCCTCCCTTCAACCCCAGGACCTGTTTCTCCTTTTCCTTAGGTACAGAAATTCCCCTTCTGCAGCATGATCCCTCTGCTGATCTCATCATTTCACCTATGCCCAGCCCCCTCCATTTTGCTCCAGGTGCTTTAGTCTTTTCTGCACCCTCCCCACCTCCCTTAACAAGGGGGAATATTTTCTGACCCTGCCAGGGTCTGCAGCATCTTGCTGCTGGTGAGATGCCAAACCTTGACCTCTAAGCAGCGCACACAACTCTGAGCATGAGACAATCAGGAGAGAAAGAGGGAAGGGGGAAAGTATTGACAGGAGTAAATTGAGAGAAATCATAAAGCTTAAGCAGAAAGAAAGCAGTTTGAAAGGTAAAGTATTCAGAGAAAGCCCTTTCCTGGATGAATCTAATTGTTTTGTTATCTTTACCCACCAAAGCATTTACTTTGGTTTGTCGCCCGATCCACAAACACTTTCGAGGAGATGACATTACCGAAAGGCAGGAACATCTGCATCAGCTCAGCATCCCCAAACTCCTGGGGCAGATGGTAGATAAACAGGTTACAGCCCTCTGGTCCTATCAAGAGAAAAAGAAGACCCATGAATGAAGAGAAATAGGATACGAGAAAGCACATGGTGGAGATTTACTTTGGCATCTTCTCTCTCTGACTAGTGAGTGGTCGCGTTAGGAAGCAGCCTGTGGACTCTCAGAGGAATGGACAAAGTAGAAGACCAGGAACTCAAAAAAATCACCTAGAGGCTATGGTAACTTCAATAACTTTCCCAGGACACCAGGATAAAATCTAGAGAGAGAGGAATGCACCAGCACATGTGGCCATGGAAAGAACAGAATGGAGGAATAAGAACACAAAGAATGAAAGAATACGGTTCATAGATTTTGATTGTTCCTCATAATCTTATTTAATCTGTAGGGTTTTGGGTGACCCACACTATCCCTTGCCTCTTCCCAGTGTCTGCATGCAGAAGTTTCATTATCCTTCTTGAATCTGTGTGATTACAATAACATCACACAAATGATGATAATAAGCAGAAAGATATGCACAAACCCATAGGCTTATCTTGTTTTGTAGAATTTTACATTCATCCCCCCAGCTCGACTCAGCCTGAAGGCTACCCCAGATCTGGACAGTTAGGCCATGTCCTCCATTCTAGAGCATTCTGCAGGAGTGATTTTAGGCGGATTTAAATCCAAATTACTAGACAAGAGGATTGGCTTTTTTGCCTCAATCCTTTAACATACACTCTTACCGATTTCAGAGGGTGTTTTGGAAAACATCCAGAGAAGAGTCTTTAGCTGGAATATGAAATTAAAGTAGAGACCCTCAAAAAATATTCTGTTGAAATTGTATTTTGGGGCAGAAGAGGGCAAACCTGCCTCTGGTCGAATAGCCTAGAATATAGCTTTTCAATCTGCCTTTTATTTTTATGCATGCTGTCCTTGAGCAACAGTCAAAAAAGGGGCAGATGTGTCCAAGTGGTTTTGTTAAAAAATTTAAACATTTAAAACCTTTGCAGTGTTCAGTAGCAGAAAACTGTATAGTTTGATGAGACAGGGATTGTTTTTTTCATAGTTTTATTTCTAAAGGTACTTCCAGCTGCTGCCCAGCTCTGCACTGACCTCGACAGGTAACTCCAGTTCTGCTTGACTCAGAGGGGTCAAGATGAAGGGGATACATTGCGTGCCCCTTGCCAAAAGGGCTAGAGGTCAGAGAGAAGGAGGGTTTCCTCCTTCCCCCTAGCCCATGTGCCTACAACCCCGTGACCTGACTCAGTCAACTTTCCCCTTTTTACGTCTGGGGCACAGTGTGGGGAAGGAAAGGGTTTTTTAATACTCTCGTTTTCTTCATCAGGGCATAATTACAGTGTCATAACACAGCAAATTACAACTTTGCCTTTCCTGTTAGGGAGAGGAGTTCGCCTAGATGCTCCCACCTTTTATTACCCATTACTCATCCCCCCGGCTGGCAAGAGAAGTACGGCGAAGTCAGGATTCTGGCAGATGCCCATTTAAAGCTCATTAAAATTCCTGGGCCTCAGCATGATTGAAGTCACAGGCTCTCCACATTTCCTTTTGGATTAATGGAAAATGAAGCCCTAATGAATATTTGCTAAGCACAATTTTCCCCACTAATTTGCTAAAAGGACTGTCATGAAGGAACAGCTGATCCTTTGCATCTTGTGCATTTCCTAAAGGTCATGAGGATGGTAACAGGGTTTCTTCCAAATGGGGGGGATAGTGGTATGGCGGGATAATTAACTAATTAGGCACCCGGTCATCTGCTTAGCTAAATTACTTTTGAACCTCAGTGGCCCATAATCAGGCTCCCCTATTTCATGCCAAGCTTTTCCAGCTTCCCCCCACCTCCCGTCTGCCTCTTCTTTAGTCTTCTCACTGAGCAACTATCCTTTTTCCAATCCTTGCTGCCATCCATTTCCACACAATATAGAGTTATTGGCATAATAAGCTAGATATGAAACAGTCTGAAAGTGTTAAACAAACACTAACCCCCTTAGGTGTCTGTTAAAATTGAGAAAATTCTGCCCAGGAGCAGACCACAGTCCAGAATAACAGGGAAAAAAATAATTCCTTCATCTGAACATGCCCCAGAGCACTTCTGCTGTGGGATTTGAGATCCACATTATAATAAAATGGGTAAAATTTTGGCTTTGCTGCAGTTGGTGGCAAAATTCCCACTGACATCACCAGAGCCAGCAGTTTGCACTGTAAAACTGGCCAATTCTTTCAAAAATACCAGCTGCATTTCCTGGGGTCTTGGATGTGTTGTGCACGAGTAGGGATTCTGCCTGTGTGTGCTGAGAAACACCTACCAAGGCATAAGGCAGACCAGGAGGCACACAGCTTTAACTTCACCACCTTTAGCCGGGGCTCAAAGAAAGAACAACCCTCGTCTCACCTTGAAATCAACTTTTCCTCACATGACTTAGAGACCAAGAGAAAGAGACCAGGGAGGGTGTAAAAAAGCAGGGACCATTCTCAAAGACCAGCTTAGCTCTAAAATGTGCCTGGGAAACCTGTGCTGTGGCTTTCCCTACTGACTAAGATAGTCAAGGCCAAAATCACTTTGTTTCCAACCACAGAGGCGTTTTTCCTAACTTCCAATTATGAAAAATCTACTTGCTTCTAACAAAAAAATTTAAAAAAAGGGATAGTTTGATTTGTTTTGTCACCCTCACATATGAAATTTCTGCCTTTAGAATTTAACAAGCGATTTTTGTTTTAATCTGTCTGTAAGTTACCTGTCACAGTCAGACCCCTTGTTAAAGAACTCACAGAACAAGATCTGTCTGCCTAAGCCCTTCTAGGTTTTCTGGATATTTTTTTGCCTGATTCAAGCTAATTTGGGCCCTCCATGGAAGGCTGTGTGTTTGTGTGTATGGCTATCCCTTTGTATATTTATGTACATTTTTAAGAAACCAAAGACAAGATCATAAGGAAGAAATTCTTCACTATGAAGGTGGGTGAGGCACTGGAACAGGTCACCCAGAGAAGTTGTGGGTCCTCCATCCATGGCAGTGTTCAAGGCCAAGGGGGATGGAGCTCTGAGCAACCTGGTCTAGTGGAAGGTGTCCCTGTCCATGGCAGGGGGTTGGAATTAGAGGGTCTTTAATGTCCCTTCCAACCCAGACAATTTTATGGTTCCATTTGTTGTTCATCTCAGAATGCTTTAAAGATCTTAGTCACTTCTCAGTGCACAAATGCAACGAGCTCTAAGGGGCTTGCTCAGGATACTGGAACAACAGAAAAATCACAGCTGGTATGGAAAAACCTTAATGAAGGCTCCAACTCTCTTTTTGGAGAAAAAGTTCTTGTTTTGGACAGATTAAATGGATTATTGGAGATCACTGTGCTTGGCAATTCAGGGCTGAATACAGTAATAAAATTATTTACTACAGGCTTTACTTTTGTTTTCAAAAGAGCTGTAGAGCAGCTTGAAATCTAACCCCCATGACACATCATAAGAAAAAACAAAGTTTCGTTTCAACACTGATGTCTGCCATGGCTCTTGGTTTTATGACACGTATACATTTTATGACATATATAAGTTTCTGTTCATTTATACACAAGAAGGACAGTTAGCCTTGATTTGGACAAAAAGGCAAGGAGAGCTTTAAGGACTGCACAGCTCATGGATGTTCTGTAGATTACAGGCTAACCAGGCTGGATAATGGAAAAACCTGTGACTGAGGGCACAGAACCACATGGTTGGTTTGGCTTTGTTGGACCTGAGCTAAGCCATTGATAAGCCATTGCTCTGCCTGTGCTCCTCACACTTGAGCTCATTGTCAGTTTTTTAGCTCAGGGGCAGCTGCAGATCAGCCTCTCCCTGTGTGCCCACCTTCAACACAAGTGAACTCCATATACCTGCTCTGACATCAGCTATCCATCATTGCATCCCAGCACCAGGAGGCAATGTTACCAGGAAAGGCTATGATGAGGCTTGTTCTCCAACAGTAATTAAAACTGGGCGGTCTCACGAGGTTGTGTGAAGCCAGGCTGCAGCACTTTGGTCAGCTGCACAGATCACCTCTACAGCAAGCACTCCGAGGATGGAATTTCGTTGCCTCTTCTGCATCTGCTTGCCCTGAATGTTTGAGCACGGCGCAGATAAGAGTCACAAACTTGTACGACGACATTGTACTTCTGAGTTTCAGAAACTACATCAAGATGAGTAATACCACACAAACTTAAAATTACCTCCAAGTTCTGTGTGGTTGACATGGCCTGAATCAAGATTTTATCTTAAGCTTTGATAGTTTTGGATCTGTTCCACCCTGTGTGCCCTGTCAGCTGCCAGCAGCCTCAGTGCTCATGTGGAAGTAATGACTCATCTCTACAGGAATGTTGCAGCAGCAAAACGTCCCCAGGCTTGTTATCCAACTGGGATCCAGGAATGGAGAACTAAGATTGTTATTAACAATGTGATCACTGGTGTTATTGTGGTGGTAGGGCTGGTTCACTAACGAATCAATGTTTGTGCACATCCTTGCAAACCTAAAGTACTCTTCTCAGCACTGAGCATTATTATTATTACTGAGTTCCCTCTCGCTGTGTTTTCCTGTTAAAGGTTAGAGATGCTTTAAGGTCTTGACCCTCTGCTAAAGGGGAGTGTTGTGCTTTAGAGAATATTCTTCTAGCAAGAAGCAGAGAAAGCCACAGCCTCTCAGCACTGCTGGAAAATGAGGAACACTGGGAATGGCAGCCTGCGTTCGTCTGGTAGTTCATCTCGTGTTGCTGTCCTCCAGCCATCCTCACTCTCAATGCCAGCTGCTTATAGGAAGGAGCAGAGTTATGAGATAACTTGTCCACTGGGTGACACTCACTCCCAACCCACAGAGACACACCATGCCTTGTGAACGCAGGGGTCTACAGGCAGAGGGTCTCCAGAGTGTGCACCACAGCTTTCCCCTGCTTCTGGTGGTTGCTGGCACAGTGCTTTGCTGAGCAATGATCTGCTCGCCATTTTGTCCTGTGCTTAATCTAGCCCCAGTAAGTAATAAAAAGCAAAGTCCTTCAGCATGGGGGAAACATCTCCGTAATGATACGATAGGTCTGTGCATCTGTTCTCACAGCAGGGACATGTACTAGAGCTAATCAGGAGCTGGAAGTTGTGTTCCCCAGGAAATTCTGACATAGGAAAAAATTAATTCCAAATTAGATGGAAATGACGACATTTCTAATTTTCTTACAGAATGAGATTTCTCCCCCAAAGTAGTTTTAGATCATCAGAATGTTTTAGTTTGATAGTGTAATCTAGATTAATTTCATTCTGACTCTTACAGTGTATTAAAATATTAAATGTAATTACATACATATAATAACACATATAATATAGAATATGTCTGAATTAGTGATCTAATAGAGGATAAAATTTAAAATGTAACTATTTAAAATGAGAGCTGCTAAGCTGGAGCACCTGAATTTAATGTCTCACTTAGGCAAGCAGTCTCCTCCTTCTTGCCCAAAGGGAGCAATGGACTCTTTGGAGGACAGCTGGAATGGAACCACCCAAGTGGGTTGCCTCTGAGGATTCCACTATTCCCCACTGACTGTAAAAGAAATATTACATGGCACAGTTTTCTCCCAAGGCATTTACATGCAAAAATGGTAGGTTCACCTCTCCTTACTCTTCATGTCTTCCGTGAAGCCATCCAGTCCTGTGGAGTAGATTACCCAGGCAACTCTCATAGTCATTGCAAAGAAATAGGAACTTTTACTATATGATTTTTCTCATCCTGATACAGAGATTGTGCTCTACAAGGTCTGATTGATGTTTCCAGATTATCACTGGAGGCTGAAAGGCTGGAAGGACTAGATCAGCTACTCTAAATAACAAGTCCTTGTTCTCCAAATAGCAGGTGTCTGAAATGACATTACTGGCTTTTAATGAAGGGCCACTAGTGCTTTTTTTTTTTCCTGTAAAGCTCTTTATTTCAATATAATCACATTTTAATCAGCATTCTTGTTGCTTGTCTTGAACAGAAGTCCCCATTGGACGTTAATGGCTATGTTGCTAGCCGGTCTTTCCATGTCCCATGCACACCAGCATGCTCTCCTCCCTGGGGACTGAAGAGATCTCATCAGCAATTCCCCACATGGATGTTCCTCCACAGTACCGTTGGTGACAGTGACACCGTGCCACTCATGGAAATGGAGAAAAACTCAGTGGACCAGGGATTCAAAGCAATTGGGTGTTTAATGGACGCTCTAGGTGCATGAGGAGGAGAGCCAATGAGGTGGGGACGGCTCGCTGGGGTCACAAAGGAGAATATCACTTTCACTCACCTTCTCTCTGTTGCTGTGGGATCATGGGAGGTGGCTGTGGGAACGCTTGGCTAATCTGGCCATAAGCAGCAGGATAAGCAGCTAAAGGGGAGAGAAAGGGAAAAAAGAAAGAAGGACAGATTTCAGCGCTGGGAAGCAAGGAGCTTTCACTCCAAACCACCACACCAACCTAGACGTGGGCTTTGCCTCTGTGTTTCGGCTCTGTGAAGGGCCATCTTGTGCAGGCTGAGGTGTGGCATAAGAGCCGTGGTGGTGCTCCAGGAGGTGCCACAGGGCCCTAAGCATCCTCCCGCCCTTCCTCCCTCCAGCTCTGTCAGCAGTGACACCCAGGGCAGCCACGCAGTGTAAACGGGGGGCTCTGCTGAGACTACTCCCAGCAGAGATGTGGAACCATTCCAGGTGGTGACACGAACGCCTTCACTCATGAGCTCAGTGCAGGCATGCCCGTGCTGACAGCCACGTGCAGAGCACGTACACACCTTCCCCCCACCTCATCTCTGGCACCCTGATTAACTCCCGTGCTCATAAAAACAGTTCACACGTGTGTTTCCCCCCTTCGTGTGCCCACAGGCTGTATAGACTCAGTTGCACGTACACTCTCGGATATACATTTTCTTTCATGCCCGTAGAGACCTCCTCTCTCTCACACAAACACAGTGGAAACAGTGAGCAGCAATTAAACAATTTTCCCCATCTCAGCTCCCCCACCAAGCAAACAAGGGGAGCCATTCACTACCACAGATGGTAGATGATGTGCCTTGCTGCTAAAAATACAGAGTATGGGTCGCCTGCAAGACCAGAGAGAAGAGGATAGGGGCCATGTGTGTGCAGAGGGGTTAATTAACAGCTCAAAGGGTTGAGTTGCTTCCCATCTATCAAACCTCACAAGCAATAAATGACAATAACTAAAACACCGGCAAATGAAGCCCTACATGGAGAATTAAATTAAGTTTCCAGATACAGCGCTGACACGAGATAATAGCCATTCCTCAGCGGGAACCCATGATTGCTCCAGTTACCACAGGAAATAATGACTTTGGGGTGGCAGCTTCCTCGCAACGTTGGCCGTGGACACCTCGTGAGGGGAGGCTGAACACGGCAGGGTCGTGGTCTGCACCAGGTCACTTTGGATGGTGTCAGTCCATCAACTACAAAGGAGCTGCTCAGCACACAGGGCAACACGAGTGGAGGCTGACCCACGGGGAGCTGTGGTGAAATCTGCTGGGAGGTGGGGAAATGTCCGGGCAGCTCTTAAGGGAGGCTCGGACTGACCAACTGGGGCATGGCCAGTGGACACACCCTAAACAAATGGGTGTGTGCAGGCATTCCACACCCTGCCAGGCACAGCAGCAGTGGCTCTGCAGGGTCTGGCTGCCTGTCTTCCCTCTCCACTGCAGCACTCGGGAGACATGTTTTAGAAAGTGGCCTCCAAAGCAGCGGCCTGATTTTGCACTTGTGCACTGTGCTAAGGCAGACCAGACATGATCCTGCTGATGAAGCTTCACTGAGGTGCAGGTCAGTGGGAGCCCTTCCCTGGGAAAGGGAGGAGGTTGCCTCCTTTGTGAGATGACCCTGGATGTCTTGATATTTGTGCAAATTGAATCTGGGAGTCTGTGGCCCCCAGCTTGTCCCTGTATCAGTAAAAACCTCCCTTCCCTCAGCCCCCTGAGGCGTGTTCAGAGGGTAATGGCTTTAGAGAAGAGAAAGGTTTATTGGGAGAAAGTGTTAATACTAACGACCTGCGTACTGCTGCACTCCAGCGTAGGCTTGCTGCAAGGGGTCTGCTGCAGTGGGGCTCTGTGCTGTGGAGACACAAGAGAGACAAGGAATTAAGGGGTTAAAACATGACAGGCACTCTCCCCTTATCTTTTATCATCAATATGTGTTACAAAACAGACAGACCCAGGGGCTGAGGGTTGAAGAGGAGGAGCTCACTCGCCCTATGGACAGGAATGCAGAGAACCCCCCCAGATGGCTAAGAGGGTTCTGCCCCCCAGCCATCACCCTGTGAGACCTTGGAGCAGAGGACAAATAAACCTCTCTCCTCATTTCCCAAGCTTAAATTATGGATCTGCACTGATCATGCAGATTTTTGGCACTAATCAACCCCAAAGAACCCTCATCTTAAGCCAGGACTAACACTGTGCTAGGTGCTGTGCAAACTCAGATCTCAGTGACAGCTACAGTCACATGAAACTTTCAATCAGAGCCGAAAACAACAGGGGCATAGCAGGAGGAAGGAGAAGAGAACAAAGCAATGGCTCCTGTCATCCCCACATCCCTTCGAAGGACTGTGTTGCTGCCAGGCAGCCCCCAGTGAGAGAGAAGAAGCTGCATGGAGGGGAGGGGGACACCACTTGTCTGCTCCAGGGAGGATGCTGTGAATCTCTGCATAAGGCATGCAGTCTCTTGCTGGCTTCAAAGTGTATTTTCTCTCTTTACAAGTGTGCATTCCTCCCCACTAAAACTGTTTATTTTTGTGAAACTTTGAAGTCTTGCTCAAATACAACCAAAGCTAGTTAAGAATTTTTTTTTTCTTTTTCTCCTTTGGTTGATAGGGAGAAAAAAGAGAGAGAAACGTGTTGGATAAGCTCTTTCTTTATCTGCATCAATAAAAAATTTAAAGCAAAGCTTGGCTAAACCTCCAGTCCAAATGTCACCTTGGCCCTAATATTTCACTTCTTATTATGAGTTTAATTTGTATTTATTGGTACTGCACAGTCCTACATTTATGCAGTCCCTCCAACCTATTCCTTGTAGGATGATCCCTTAGGGAACTGCCACTTTCCCACATCCATCCCACCTTTTTTCCTTCTTACCCGCACAGAGGTGTGGCTGGAGGCAAGGCTTGGAGGATGCAAAGGTGGGGGCCTCTTGGAAGGAAATCTGGTGCCATACACCTATCCAAGGAAAGACACTGACTGTATGGCAAAGTGTGGGGGAGGTTGTCATACGTGAGTATTACATACCCAAGGAACACGGATTAAGTGTTTTCGTACAAATAGAAATACCAGCTTGAAACTTAACTTTAAAGATCACCATTGGTCATGATGGAAACTTGCAAGGTCTTGCACTTTTCTCCCAAAATACAAGGAGGAATGGTGAAACGACCAAATTTGAGGTGGCAAACCCAATTAGCTGGCTAAGGCTTGGAAGCTCCTGTTCATTATGGATATTTCTGGATCATGTGGACTTTGAGGCTGGGGTAGTCACGGGAAGAAATAAGTGGGATTGCAGTCTTAGGTTGGAAAGGTTTCCTAGCTGGCTTTTGGCAAGTCCCTCAATATGTGTGTATGTGAAATAGGAAAGCACTGTCTTACTGTAAGGATTTTCATTTCTTACAAAATGGTGTGAGGAGAATACATTAAAACCTGTGGGAGGTCAGTGGAAGGCAGAGTAGAGATTCTACACTACATTTTTAAAGAGTAGCTGTTCTAGGAAAATAATGGAGGTAATGTTTGGAAAATATAAAAATCGTTTTTACTTACTACTTTCTTCTTGAAGAAGAAACGAACTAAAGTCTGTTCTTTTTAACCTCTGCTCAAAACTGTTTTCCTCAAAAAATAGAATATTGATCATATTGCTCCACAAGAAAACTGAATAGCTATGAAAAGCTGAGTAATACATCAGTTCCCTCACCCCTTCAGGAGAATGGATCATAATAACTTAGACCCTTCAAGTCCTGTCAGGTAGAAGATATCTCCTGAGAAAGGTGAGGGAACCTGTGGTGAGAGAAGCAAATCTTTGTGACTATGGCTTTGCAGACTGCAGTGAAGGACAGGATCTGCCATCTCTGCCCCAAAGGCAACTGTCATTCTTTCATTGCATAGAAGAAGAAATTGTCTCTGCTGCTCAGGAAATGCAGTTACAGTATTTCATTCCTCCCCAGCTGAGGCTGATTCAGACACGATTGTTCTCCCCCTGACCTGCTGATAATTAGCAATGGCTGGCATTTCACTGATACAGGAGAAGTCACTAAGCAGGACCTGTCTGACTGTTGTTCTTTCCTTTATTCCTTGCCTTATCTTGGCACATGTGGGAACTGCCCAACCTCCCAGCTATAGCTGAGTCTATCTCCTGGAAATGACCACCTGGCTCACTGCAGAGCTGCTCTGCTTATCCCACCTGTGGATATTTCACCTGCCTCTGGAACCATACTATGACCATCAGAACTTAAATATTCTGCTTAGGAAATATAGGCTGAGAATCCTGGCCCACCTTTAAGATTAAATAGTAGAACTGGGCAAATACTTCATTTAAAGTGTTTGGGATAACAGGACATGAAATGCAGCCTTTCTGCCTTCCACACTAAAGCTTTCAGAGTTTATTATTTTCCCAAGAATTAATGACTTGTCAGCAAGGGTAATATCTAAGTGAGTGTTTCTCACGAGGCTGCCTTGTGACCCGGGTCATGCATGGGGTTTCCTCTTGGCTCACAGCACTTGCAAGCCAGTTGGAAGGCTCTGCCCTGGTTTCAGTTAGCTTTGCTTCAACTTGGAAATCACTTCCTCACGGAAAATAATATGCTTAAGTATCTGTTCTAACACACAGGGTCCTAACTGACCCGACCATCCCTGGATGCTCTTGAAAGGAGAATTGAAAGCACTTCTGGGGAGGCAGCAGCTCCTGGCTTGGGGCTCAATGTTTTACTTGTAGTCTCACACCCTGCCTTGGCCATTTGGGAAAAGCAAAAGTTGTGGTGAGCCACAACCAGCAGGAATTTAACTTGGCACTTCTTAAAAGTGATGACCTCTGCTCACTGAAGAACTCGCCTTCCTTAGCTTGAAGACTGTGTTTACTCAGCAAATGAAGATGTGACTTCAGCACAGTGGACGTGTCCGTGCTGGCCAACACGGCCTGTGAAGATGCAGGGACAGAGGCTCCAGGGCTGGCTGGACACCCTGGCAGGAAGCCAAGGCATCTTGGGCAGCCATGAGCACATCTTCATGCTGCTGCTTACCCTGCCAGATGAATCAGACCTAGCGAAGGGCATAACTGCCTGTGCTCCCAGATGTAGCATGGATGAGGCCAACAGCTGGTATTGATCCAGAAATCTCAAGACACAGATTAGACTTTTGAGGAAGTTGTGGCCATGCTGTGTTCTGTAAAGTGGCAGCCCTCATACGTATTAATGACCTCTGATGAGTTCATCAAGGGCTCAGATACACGAGGAGCTCACAATTCAGAGTCAACCTACCACAGGGGTTAGGTGTGGCTGTAGCCCACCACATGCTAAAATTTTAAGTGATTGGGAGTTATGAGTAATTTCTGTGTATCTCAGCACACGGAGATCATCAGGTAAGGTTGCTTTATTCCTCCATATGATACACATACCTTCACAGGGTGGCCTTCACATAGATCATTAGTGGTAGAATTAATCTGCCTCAGTCAGCCTTTCTCCCCATCCAGCCTGCCAGTCTTCTCTGATACTGAAAATATTAGTTGAACACAAACACACAGGGCTGAGCAAACACCTCAGCTCCTCTGCGTGCTGTCTGTGCCAGGGTGCAAGCCCACAGTAGCACACGAGGTAAATAGGTGTATAAGGGCTGGTAAGAGCTATAGATGAGAGACATGGATAGCATAGAACAACTTGCAGCAGGTTTTGGACCAGAAACAGTATGTCTCTAAGTTGTATCATCATCCAAAGACATTGGATGTGCTGACTCTGTGCAAATGTGCCTAGGGAGAACATCTGAAACAGATTTCCTTGTGGCCAGACCCATGGAGGTGTCATGTCCAACATACAGACGTTTCCAAGATTAAAGGTGGTGTAATGTAAATGCTGAGGATCAGCTGGTGAAGGGGAAAAAAAGCACAGAGGCTCCTGAGAGGCCAGAGGACAACTATCAATCACGTCAGCCCCACTGAAGTCCCTGTGGCCTCGCTGCTTTCCAGGAGCTGAGGATCTGGCCTTGCCAGGGCAAACTAAAGGTGTACTGTGAAAACAGATGCTAATAGTAACTTCATTTGGCAGCTCAGGGCAAGAGCCTTATCCCTGGACATCTCCTCTATATTAATTTGATCATTTCCATATCTCCACGGGAAAAATCCTGCTCAGATACAATTGTCTCTTTGCAAGACAATCCTGGCCAAGATGCCACAAGGTGACCATGGCAGATAACCTTCCATAAACCTGGAGACATAAAACAAGCCAATGACCTACTATATGGCCATAAATATAAATTTAACGAAGGCAGCACTTATTCATTAGGCAGAAGTCAAGAAATGACTCCCAAGTCCTTCAAAGAAAGTAGATCCGTTAATGTCACTTTCCAAATCCTTTGCCTGATGCCAAAAACTGAGGATGATTTCCCAAGTCAGCATGAAATACCAGTGCTTTAAAATTAACACCAGGAAACTTTCTTACTCCTGATATATCTCTAGATTGAAATCCAGCTTTTTAAAGGGGCTTTCAGTTAGTGCTGGGCCTGACATTTAGCTTTTGTCAGAGAATGAATGGATGGAGGTGGCAGAATGAAGCACGTTGTTAAAAATAAATAAAATTGGTTTAAGTGATATTTTATAAAGAATCCTTCCTGAGGTGTCGGTAGCCCGACTCCAGTGTCTGTCCAAGACAAGCTGTTATATGGGTGCCCCATGTGAAAATGGTTGTAGGGGACAGAGGGCTGGAGCCTGCTGTGGCATTCAGGGGTGTAAATCAGGAGTATCTGCACAGAAGTGAGAGGGCTGGTGAGGGAGAAGGATGATAGTTACAGCCTGAGCCATCAGAAGAGGCATTTCAGTGCCCTCAGTGAACTATGGGACAGCCTCCTTGTCCCAGCTCAGGTAGGAGAAAGCCAAAGCAGTCTGCTCTCTGAAACAGGAGGAGTCCAGTGCTTCTGAAAGACAAAAGCAGAGCCTGGCCCCTAAGGTGCCTTGTGATTTCACTTTGGTGGAAGGAGTCATCTTACTCCTTTGTGATATTCTCTCCACTCCTTGCTTCTGATTATCTGTGCATTTTGTGACTGACATGCTCAATTCCACCAATTTCACTCTGTGTTGCAGAGACGCTTCCTATGTAGGTCTGAAACAGCGTGTTATGAGCTGGATCCTCAGCTTTGTTCTCTGCCCCACCTATTCATTCCTCTCACTGTCCCGGAGGTATTCCACACCTCTCCCAGGAGCTGCAGCTTGGCCACTATCACCTTTGGGAAGGTGGATGGGGGAGGAGGGCAATCAAAGTGAGGCAGTGCTGTTCAGTCAGTGTGTGGGGGGGGTAATAACATAATGATAGGAAAAAAAAAATCTATGTGAAGGCCAGGATTAAAATAAATAAATAACTGAGTGGGAGGGCTCTATTCACCTTCTCCTTAAATCCAATTTAAATCACTCTCTACAGCCCTAATCTATATCCATAATTATATCATTTCGTACAACAAGCTTGCGAGAGGTCTTAAGAAATTTATGTAGATTAAAATTCATGGGTGCCATAGTACAGATTCCATATTATTAAGATTGATTAGGACAGCTGATGCTGTGATTAAAGAAGCCAGCGCTTACTGTTGTAATTAATTAGGTATTCAGACACAACAATAACTGCAATAACAGAAAGAATGTGCTGATGTGGCAGAAAACAGAGGCTGATCCTGTGTTTTATAGTCTCGTTTCACCATTTAGGGGTGGACACCACTCAGTTAAAGACATGCTGTCCCTCTGTCTCTTCCCCTAAACACCAAAAGAGCAAAGAAATCCAGGGGTTTTGTGCCCTCTGCTTCATCCTGTTAGCAGGAAAAAGCCCTTTTGGTAGCATCCTCAGCTATTGTATGTGCTTGTTTGGGACAAGACATGGACCTACTATAAAATTCATATAGTTCAACCACAGAAACCAGGATTATCCTTACTATTTTCTAAATAATCCCACCTCCAAGCCCCATCCCTAATCAGGTTCCTTCTGAGATGGATGCTGAGCAAAAACATGCTAGGAGACATGTCTGGCAATGAAGAGCTTCCAGGTAACAAAGCAAGAAAGACACAGATGACTCAGAAATGCAGACAGGTGGACATGGCTAGTCAAGGTGACAAACATTCAACACCAAATTCAGGACCAGACTTCCCTCTCTTTGCCAGAGGCCATAATCACATAAGTCAGGGTCAGGTTTTAAAAGCCCTTAAGGCTCTCTAAGTCCGTAATTTGGGTTAGCTTAGTTTAAGCCGTCTTTAAAAATAAAGCTCAAGGTCTTAACTCACATAGATGCTACTGAAAACATCAGCACAGAGTCTGATTTGTATTTACATCTGCTTCCAGATCAGAGCAGAAAACACTTTTGCTCTGGCAAGGCTCACACAACTGCCTTAAAAAACCTCCTTCATTACAGCTGCAGCATGGTCATTGGAAGTACATGGCATCATTAAATGGCTCAGAATACAACCGAAGATGGCAACTTGTTATTATATTTTTAATGAGTGCATTCCTTCACTTGTTTATTTTACCAGTAAAGTGTGGTTTATGGCACATGGCAGATTGTTACAAATGGGTCAAATAAATGCTTCCTAGTCATAATGATGTCTCAGGTGCTCACTGTCGCAGTTTTGGAACTGCTGATACAAAATATGGACAGGAAAGATCTCACCTGGGGATTTAGGGTGGACAAACAGTACAGAGCCAGGCATTTCCTGTAGTGAGGAACTTAGCCTCGGGGCAGCTGAGCCACGCATGTTTCTAGGCCATAGTGTATGTCTGGACCAAATGCTGTGGGGTTTGGTTTTTATCCTGGACCTTCCACTGGTGCAGGCAGGTCACTCTTTTTCTGTTCTCCTGATTCACCTCCTCTCTAAACTCTTCTTGTCTAACACCTTTCAGGCCTGAAGTATCAGAGTAGACACTGGGGTGTGGGAAGCCAGTCCTTTCCTCTCCCTGCGCTAGTGAAGCCCTGCTCTTGCCCAGTGCCACGGGATGGTGCCTGCCGTGGTCAGGAATGACACTGGACCCAGTGGTTTGGAGCAGCAGCCTGTCCATCAGCAGCACTGCTAACTCACAAGCTGATGGGTAAGGCTGTCATAGCAGCATGCTAGCAGCTCCTGCCCTGCAAAATTAACTTGGGTAATGATAATAATTACAGATGGGTTCTGAATGCTGTCTCTGCTGGCAGTGGGTGAAATTAGTGACTGCCTGGTAACTCTTTGCTGAGCCAAGGAAAATGAATTGATGGTCTTGGTTCAGTTATGAAACGTGAGTTGCTAGCGAACAGGAGTTCCCCTGTGAGGCACACCTTTACTGCCTGTCTCAGTGGTGACTTGGAAAAAATGTGGGCATAAAAGCCTGGCTGCCCATTTGCACTGACAGCTAGTCCTCACCAGAGAGGGCTGGACCCTGAACAGGGTATGAAGTGGAGATTGCTATCTTGCTAGCCCAGATGTACCTGCTGTGTGCTAAAGGGAAGTGGTGGTGGAGAAACTTGTGCTGGGTGTTCAGAGTGGAAAGATAGAGCCAGTCTGGAAGTGGTGAGTGGTGAGAAACAGAACCAGTGTGTGCCTGAATATAGTAAATGAGGTGACACACTTTTAATGGATTACAAGGAACTGAGGGGACTTAACTTTTTTTTCCCTCAGCAACTTAAATCCAGACCAAATGCACTGAATCAGAATCACAGAATATCGTGATTAGGAAGGGATCCATAAGGACCATCAAATCCTGCACAGGGGAGACCCAAAAGTCACACCATGTGCTTGAGAGCATTGTCCAAATGCCTCTTGAACCTGCCAGGCTTGGTGCTACGACCATTTTCCTAGGGAGCCTGTTCCAGTGCCCAGCCACCCTCTGGGTGAAGAACCTTTTGCTGATATCCAGATTAAATCACCTCTGACACAACTACAGGCCATTCCCTCAGGTTCTGTTACTGGTCACCAGGGAAGAGATCAGTGCCTGCCCCTCTGCTTGCCCTTGTGAGGAAGCTGGCAAACTCGGCACCTGTGAAAGCATTTCCCATCTAAGGCTCCAGACAGCTGCCATAACACTGGCCCATCCCTGGCTGTGGTCAAACTGGACATCGTTTGGCCCAGGAGGAGTAAGGGGGATGTAAGATGCTATGTGGTGTATTTCCTCTTCTTTATGGGCATATCACTGGACAGAAGATTGTGGAGCAGTCCTCACTTTTCTGGGAGCTGTGCTTTGTTCCTTCTTCCAGTTCTCTCATTTCACTGATTCTTTGACAGCCAATCCCTTTCTCTCTCGTTTGTTGCCCTTTGGTCTCACGATTTTCTCATCTCTCCCTCCCCTTCTCTTATCAAAGAGGCTTTATCTTTGGAGTGAGAATTTTGTCTGGCCCCTGACAATGCAATTCAGCAGGGCAGGACCTGTTACCAGAAAGCAGAATTCTGATGATGTGAGACACAGCAGAAGCCAGTGCAGATGGTCTCTACTGTTACTGTACATCACACATGGCTATGAGAGAGGCTCTGGGCTCTGGGTGGCTAAGAAGCTTTGGCAGAAGAGTGCAATCCCTGCTACTATGACTAATGTGGAAATGGCAAATGCTCTTGTGCTGCTGCAAAGTGACTCACAAGATCATGGCACAACAGATTATGCTCTTTGTCCCCACTACATATTGTGACACATTGCCACGTTCAATAGCTCTGCAAACTGAAAGATTAAAGGGCAGGAATTAATACACAAAAAGGTCAAATCTCCAAAGGGGCTCAGACTAGTGGAAGGGGAAATACTTATTGCCTTGTTATTCTCTCTGTGGCAAAAAGTGCACTGAGGCATTATGTACTGTCTGATCTTGGAGAAGGTGAGACCCTGGCTTGCAAAGGTTATGCCTGCAAGGAATGGTTTTCTAGTGCCACTGCATGGATCCGTAGCCTGACCAGATTAACAGAGAGAGCTAATTCCTGCAGGGACAGGGGCTGTGAGCAAAGCCCTGGCGAGTAGAGATGTTCAAAGTACTCCGGCCTTTGCCACAAAGCCGTGGATGGTTTGGTAATCTGGCTGAAATGATACCATGTACATCCCTTCTCCAGTCAAAGGGAATCTTGAAAAAAGAGCACAGGGGAAGACAGAAGAAAAAGGAGAGAAGTTACAGACTAAATACAATTACATATTATGGACCTGTTTTTATAAAGACTGTGGTATTCTGGAGTCCTTTGGATGCAGCATCAAAAACAATATGGCTGGTCAGAAAGGTGAACGTGTAGACAAACTGCACAATTAATGAAATTTATTAGGGTCTGAATGATATGGATGTCATGCCTCTAGAGATGTTCATTGTCCTGTTTTGCTATTTTCAGGCAACAAAGAACATTCTGCTACAGGCTGTAATAGTGTGAACCCACATTTGAGGTTTTTTTGTGGAGTATGAAAGAGTATCTGAGAGCAATACTCAGGATTTAAACAATATATTGCAAGTCATAATCATAGCAAGACTATGACTATGTACATAATACTGCAGCAGTCTTAGCCACTTTCAGAATAGAGATACACCATAAAAGAAAGTTGTTTGGAAGATGCTGACTTTGGATGGGGACTGTCATGATCTTCCCTTCTCTATAGTGTTAGTGCAATTGCCAGTTCAGCTGTAATATTTTATTTCTACCCTTGCATTTAGAGACAGAGCCATGCAGAACCACAGGGCAGTAAAAGGTGCAATAGAGGAGAGTGAGAAAAATCCCATAATGATGGAACAAGCTGCCCAGTGATGAAAATTTCTTTGTAACCCCAAGCAATTAGTGGCTGTCTTCTATCATAAAGCACGAAGTTTTGTGTCCTATCTACATTTTTATCCAGTCTAATATGGCTGTGGATGTTCTCATTACCCATATAAATGTCTAATCCTTTTATTTTTTATGCTGTTAAGCTCCAGGACTGAATAAAGCCTGTGGCAAGGAGGAGAGGTTTGGAGAGTGCATAAATGCTCATGAGAAGGAGCACAATTAGATGGAGCAAACTCATGATGTAAGCTACGTGGACTTGCTTTCAGCATTTCAGGGACAGACAAAAGCACAGTCAGAGGTGAGTGTTTGACCTGCCACTGCTCCCTTTACACCTCTGCTATAACTTAAGGTGTCACTACATTAAGGGGAAGCTGAGCAATGAGAAAGACAAATATATTGCTGAAGTTACCCTGAGATAAATCCAAACTTTACACAGCTCAGACTGTTTGGATGTCAGCTTTACTGGCAGAAGGGAGTCTCTCTGCCTGCAGCAAAGAGGGGCACGATGACTGTCACCGAAAGGTGTGTGTCAGCCTGTTGGTGTTTGTGCAGAGACTTACTGCAAATTGCTGCCTGAGCAAGTCTCTCCGAAACTCAGAGAGAATCAGATTAAGGCAATTGACTTTTATATAACCATGCATGAAATACCTAACTGAAAGGCTTCTTTAATTATGGGGATAGTTGGGGATAGTAACAAAAGCTCAAGCCATTAAGATTCATGTAGGAAAAACATATTTTCTCTGATACCTGCAGTAATGGGTCATTGAAATTGGCTAAAAGGATCTAAATAAACCAGAAAAAAAGGACAGATATACGTAGAAATGGATGAATAGACAGAAATGATTGACTGGCAAACAGGTAGATACTGAAATAAATGGACAGAAGAACAGATGGCCATGTTGATATAACCTTAAAGACAGAATGCTCTCTCAGTGCTGTGGCTGAGCTCACTGAGCATACAATGGGCTCTCTGCAATCTTCTGATGCCTTCATAAGACTCCAAAAGCTCCCCAGCCCTTAAGCTGCTAAAACACATACATACATGCCTAATTTTGAGTACAGTAAGTCCCTTGATTTTAATTCTGCTTAGAGTTGAACTCAAACTCCATGTTTGCAAAGTGTTTGTTGGGAGGAGGATAATTATTTGTCAATACCTAGGTAAGACTCTGGTATTTCTATGTTATGTGTTATTTTTCCTTGTAGCGCATAAAGTCCCCTATGATGATGAATCTTCTGAGTTTTCAGGACTGGCTAAGATTGAAAGAATTGGTTTTTTTAGGGTTTTTTGGGCTTTTTAGCTGGAGCATCTAACTCAGTATTTGATTTCCTAACAGACTAGATCAATCTATCAGTTCCCCAGGGTAAAATACTCCTTTGCCAGCTGGTGATTAGGATCAATTAGTAACATTTACTTAGATTTTTATTGCTATGATTGTTACCATTAGTATGTGTAGAGCAATGGTAAAAAATGTCTTTCTAGAGGAGGTGTATTGGAGGAGAGAGCTATCTCAAATCTTAAGGATGCTGAAAAAATGTAGGTGCACATTAAGGAATGTTAACCTCCTGAGTTCTTGGTGATTACGGATTTAGACTGTGTGTATATTTGTAAATACAGGTGTAGGGGCAGGCATGTATCCTTTAACCTCCCTTGTTCATCTCTGACTGCCAGCGCTTGCAAAATCACTTCTTTAGTGCTGGCATCTTCAAGCTAGGCACAGTGTGAATCCCAGCAGCAGTTCTCCTGCAGTGTGCCACCAAAGGGTGACCCTGGGCCCATTCAAAGGCTGTACTAATGCAGCTTCACTCTCCAGGCCTGGTAAGGCAGCAGGATTTGTTTGCAGCAAGCATTTTGGAGATCAACACCTGCTGCCTGCACACAGGAAACCGTTTGGGTGAGTGGACATGTGGACCCTTTGGATCATCCTCCCGGAGCCATCTGGCTGCAGGGGAATTCCAGCAGGAGACACCAATGCTGGGTGCCAACAGGCTTAGCACAGCTCCTTCAAGGCTAACCAGAAGCAAGACCCTTGGGAGTACTGCGAGGGGATCTGCCAGCATGAACTGCTCAGGAGTCAGGTCAATTTTCAGCCGAAGCAAAACATGCTGGTTGTCCTGACTGTATTCACCAGACATGCTATCCAGCAGAAGAGCACTCAAATATTCAGTACACAGTTTTTCCACCTCCAACATGCCCTTGATGTTTATCATCCAGATTGAACCGTTTAACACTGTAGCTGCGTAAGACACAATACACCAATGCTGTAATGAGCCCTGGTGGTGTGGGGTACAACCCTTCCAAACCTATGCCACAGGCGCTTGTTGGGCAAAGCCTGTGGGTGTGGACAGTATCCCTGGGACTGAGGGAGCGGGCTGTGGGCACAGGATTGGTCTGGCTTACCTGGATAAGGGTGAATGCCATTAGCAAACACGGCTTCAGCGGCTGGCTGCCCGTTAGCCTGCGGCGGGAGGCCAGTGAAACCATTCACCCCAATTGGAGATGGGATGCTAGGCACAGCTGGTGCAGTTATGCCAGGAGGCGTGCTTCCACCTGCAAATGGGGAGGACACAAGGGCAGAGCTGGTGAGTGCTGGAAACAACTTCGTGGAGAAAACTGCTGGCACAACAGCTGTGACCACCACCCACAAAAAAAGGAAAAACCCAAGAAAAGAAAAAACTCCCAAGCTGTTGAGCAAATAAATGGACCACTTGCAATTGCTCCCCTGTTCAGAAAGCACTCAAGAAAAGCTTGGAAAACCTCCAAAAACTCTCAGCCACAGCTTTCTACAGCACTTCCTATCAGATTCCCTTTGGATCTCTGTGGGTGTACTGATTTCCAGGACTGCTCTGTCTGCACTCTCTCATGAATACACCTTTCATGTGCAAACTCATTCTGAACTTTCTCAGCACTAGGGATCCTTAAAAGACTTGTCAAGTTTATTTGTAGCCTAAAGGTAGCCAGTGATACATTTTTTAATGTCACTGTTTGGCCCAAACTTGACTTCATACTGTTTTAACAGATATCTCCCAATGAATGGGGGCAAAATTTAGACTAGATTTGTTCCTTTAATGGAGTCATACTTCTTTCCTTCTTCCCAGATGCATCCTGTGGGGGACTGTAATGCTGCTATTTCAGAAGAACAAATTCGTCTTTATGTTCTAAGTGGGATCTTGTCACCCACTGGTAGAGAATTCTTAAATTTCTGAGGAGAGAATTAAATCGCTCTGCTACCTCACTGTCTTCCTCCTTTGTACGTGTGAAATGACTGGACAGTCTGTTCTTCTTGCAACATGTTCAGGATGATTTTAGGGACCAAAAATGAGTTTTCAATGAGCCTGAAATCATATTTTTCTCCTGCTAGGTGTGCGTGGGAAGTTAAACTATCTTATCTTCAACAATATCTTTCTGTGACAGGGTATACTGCTGATTGAAAGCACCATTTTTGCAGTAACCTCTCTTTTAAACCAATTGCAGATATTTTCTTCACCATAGCAGCATTCCATGATGGGTTAGTCCAATAACACACTTTAACAACTGCTTAAATCTGTGTTGGTGCTTTAAGAAAGCCACTACAGATGCATGAGATGTTTTAATATGTTCAGTACTTCAGCTCATTTCTTATACCCTGAGCAGACAAGCTGCTGCTTCTCCTTTTCTTATTTAAATGGTGTTGGCCTTTAAAAATGTCCTCTGTGGAGGTACAGGGAGCCAGCAGTGGCAACTGAAGTCCAAAGGCAATGCTCTTAGCATATGCCATCGGCTTCCAAATCACAAAGGCTACTTAAAATTTCAGTTGCTTTTCTGGATCTCTCCTTTATTTGCATAGAAAATGTAAATAATTTTTTTTCCTAAAACTGCAGCAAGGGATTTGTGCTTGCTATTTTGTGTATGTCTAAGGAAGTTTAGGCATATTTATTGGAATTTTTAAATTTTCTTCTTACAAAGAACCCCCCTGGAGAGGTCAGATCTGTAGCTGGAGTAAAACTGGCATAATGCCACCGTGGAAAACAAATGGTGGTGGTGCATGCCAGTTGTGAATTTCATCCCTCGTTTGAGATCTCTTGCTGTAGCTACACCAGGTGCAGATTTACAACATGGAGAGAGAGAAGGGAGGGAGGGAGGGAGAGGATGGAGAAGGAAGGAAGCCTGAATAAAATTTCATTTCTAGCCCCTCTCTGCACATCACAGAGTGGCAGACCCACTGCCAGACCCACTTTTCACCCAGATTGTAGCAGTGACGGGAGAAATGTAAAACCTGAACCAAACTCTCAGAAATGTCAAATTAATTGCCTCACAGTTACTGACGTTGTGTGAGATAAACCCGACTCTTGATGGAAGACTGTTAAAATGACAGCAAACAGCATTAAAATTTTCTTGGTCTGAATTGCTCACAGGGAGTGCTTATTGCACTCCATTGACTTCAGTTCAAATGAGGTGTCTAAGTTTTGTATGGTTAAAGCCAGGTGAGATAGATACTGTCTCTCAGCTGTTAGATTTGCCTGGATCCAAAATTCTGAGCTCCTAGGTCCCACGGGTATAGATAAACTTATGGTCATATTCCCAGGAATCCACTCTCCTAGAGGTGGGACGCAGAGGAAACCATCTGGATCAGGAGATACCAGCACGGAGGCACTGTGCTGAACCAATACCTCCAAAGCCTCTAGGACTTCTGGGTTACCAGAACCCTTTTTTTCTAGCACAATTTTTCTTTTGCTTCAGGAAGATCAAAACACTTCCTTTTTATTTTTTTTTTTCAATGTTCCAAACACTTTTTCTAGTGCCTTTTTTTTTTTTTTTCTCCCCAAGAACTTTGAAATATTTCATTTTCCTTCCAAGGCAGAACAAAGATATACTTCAATGACTAGAAATCCTGCTATGAAGCAGAATGATCATTTTCCATTTGGCTTTCTGAATGCTAACAAAAGCCAGCAGGAGAATTAATGTTAGGCTTCAGATATCTCCTGGCTACTCAGAAATCACTGCTAGTGTTGTAGGCTTGCTTGCTCAGACATTATGTGAAACATTTTCTATGCATCCTATCACATGCTTTGTGAGTGTTGTAGTAATACAACGAGTAATTTCAAAGTCTAAACATTTCTCCTAAGGAATAATTGTCAATGGACATTTCCACAACCCACCGCAGAGGTTTTTCATGAAGGAAGCTACCCATTCAAGGTAAATCTGCAATAATGCCAAAGTGAATAGGGTCTGTGATTGAAAATATGTCATTAGGAGAGTGCAAAATCGGCTGCCGTGAAAGACATCAAGGGATCATCTAAACCAGCATCTTATTTTCAATAATGACCAGTCATGGGTGATCTGGAAAGCATGTAAAAAACATGAGCTTCCTCTCCTGTATTCTGACAGTGAGAGTTTAACAGTCCCCTGGTCCTGTCAAACACTGGAATGAGCTGCCCAGGGAAATGGTGGAGTTGCCATCCCTGGACGTATTTTAAAGACACATTGATGTGGTGTTGAAGGATATGGCTTAGTGGTGGGCTTGGCAGTGCTGGGTTAATGGCTAGACTCGATGATCTTAAAAGTCTTTTACAACCTAAATTGCATGGTTCTATGACTCTGAAAGGCACTGGTCATAGCAGAAGAGTAAACATTTACACCAAAAAAGAGCTGAGATATTTTTCGTGCGCTGGAGACCATGGTAGGCACAGAATTTGGCTGTTGTACAAGTGTTTTCACACTCATGACACAGAACCCACTCATTTTCAAGAATATGCTTATGTATATTCAAAAGAGCTTGTGATCTTTTGTGGTGGGTCCATCACAAACTACTGCCTTGGATTCAGCTTTCCAGCCCCTGACAATATTTGAATTCCAGGCAGTCTTTGTTTGATGTTCTCTCTGCTCCCACCAACACAAAACAAATCTAGCTAATGCAAATATGATAATCTTGCCAGCAGCGGGTTTAAAGGGTGCACATATAATTAAGCTACTTTTTTATTTGGATTTGCAGTAGCTCCATCGACTTTTTGTTTATACATTTAGCATTGTGTAAACACATATTTTGAAATGTGCAGCATAAGATTTTTGAGTCAAGTGTTTTTCTTTGGGTCTCCATGAAGTCTTGTGGAATGAGATCTACCCTTCTTACTCTCCCTTCTCCCCCCAGTCCCTCGTGATACTCTACTACAAATGGTCATTTCAAGATGTACCTTTGAGTCCTCTGCCTCCCTACCAGGCTCTAGTATATTGCAAAGCTTTCCAAATCCTCACTTCTTTCAAGGTTTGGCCCCATTTTTTCCTGCTTCCCTACTTCCCTGGTGTTAGGCCACATGTCAGTCCAGGACTACCGGATCTCATGATTCCTTGACCTGTTCCTGTCCAAATAGTAATCTTGTTCTTCAAGCCCCAAGACAGACAGTGCTGTTTCCATGTCAGGTTATTTCTCTGCCTGCTGAAGCATATATGCAGTTCCTAAAATGGGCTTTTTACAGCCTAACCAGATCCTGGGAGCCCTTCACTGGCTACCTGTCTCTGTTCCAGCAGCCAGAACCTCCCGCACCAAACATCCTTATTCCAGATAGCACCAGGTATCTTCCTTGGGTACCTTCTGTCCTATTTCACAACGGGGAAAGGCTTATGTGTCTCGAAGGCAAAATTCATCTTGTTAACAATACTGCATCTCACCACAACCCTGTTTTGCTTGTCTCTGGGCCAGCCTGGCTGTGACAGCACCAGCACTGACCACTTCGACACATATATGTGCCAATAAATCAGTGTAGGTCACTGTGGGATGTTTTCTGACGTTTGGAGGGTTCTCAGAGCTAAAGAGAAGTTGTGTATGGGATTAGACTGAGAAGGAGGTGTCATAGAATCACAGAATAGTTAAGGTTCTAAAAACCTCTACGATCACTGAATCCAGCCATTAACCCGGCAGTGCCAAGCCCACCACTGAGCCATGTCCCTAAGTCCCACATCTAGGGATGGGCACTCCTTCACTGCCCTGGGCAGTCTGTTACAACGTTTGACAATCCTTTTGGGAAAGAAACTTTTTCTAATAGCCAATCCAAACCTCCCCTGGTGCCACTTGAGACCCTTTCCTCCTGTCTCTTGTTACGTGGGAGGAGAGACTGATCCTCACCCGACTGAAGAGCCAACAAATCCTGCCAGGTCTCCTGAGGGGTGCGGTCAGATTTCCCTGCCCTTCGCCCCCTCCAGCCCGCTGTCCCCTTACCTGAGGTTGGTGTCATGGGGGCGGCTGCCAGGCCGTTCATGTTCAGAGCCGCCATCTGCTGCATCTGGGCCGCGGCAAAGGCTGCCATGGGGTTCAGGTATCCGCCCTGCGCCACCGACGCCATGATCGCCGCTTGCTGCTGCATCAGCTGGAACAAAGAGAGCAGGGAAAAAATATCACGCGGTCGCTGGCGGGGCAGCCTGCGGCGCTGGCACCAGGAGGGCACCCGGCGAGGGTGGGATGCATCCCAACGTTCTGGGGGGCCAGCACGCCGCCCCTGTGGTGCCCCTCAGGCTCGGTCGTTCTTCTCACTACAGGGGCTGGAGGCAACGGGCATCTCTGCAACTTGGGCTCTTCACGGGCCCCACCCAGCCATGTGTTCCCTGTTGTGGAGGTCTCCTGTGACCTGGACTCAGCCCACCAGCTCCCTGGTACTTCTCTGGTCAGAAAGGCAGAGAAAAGGCCTTACACAGACAAAACACCATATACCTGAGCAGAGCGCTTCTGTGGCTTACATTGCTTATTTCAAAAAGCTGGAAAAGCCTGGAAAAGATAGGAGACCAGTGTACATAGGCAAAGAGGATTCCTTCCCCAAAGAAGAAAGTTTGACTAGTTCTCTAGGGATAATCTGATTTGTTTCCATCTGTCAGTGACAGAAAATCACTTTTTCTTGTGCTGCTAGGAGGCTTCTGCTGGGTACATGAACAAAACCACAACCAAAACTTCAAACCAGATCATAGCACCTACTTCCAACACTACCAAGCAGAGATCCCCAGAAGTGCTCTACAAGAGCAGGGAGCTCCCTTGTTTTAGCAAGATTAATATTATCTAATGGAAAAACCCCTTCCCTGTGGTTTTGATCTGAGTTGACTTTCTCAATTTTTTTCTAGAAAGTGGTCAAAATGCTGCTTCTTTCAGAGAACCTACAAAAGTGAGAAATAAGGAACCCAGGCTCCATTTTCAGGCATTTGTGGCTAAAAATTTTGGAGCAGAAGGGTGGTGAATGGTTACGAATCCTGGAAATGCTTCTTTCATTAAAACCAGACTTTGTTATCATTATGTTACACTCAGAACTCAGCACACAGCTGGTGACGTTCATGTGTACAGTATGGGTGCAGAGAGATTTTAAAATGGTCCTGGTGTGAAGGATAAGACAGTTTGGTTGAAGCTGCCTCTTGTCTCCTTCCTTGGAGCTGTAAAAAGAGCCAGACAGGATGGGTATGTCTGAGTAGTGAAAAGTGCTGGGTGCTTAGAAAACGTGTGGGGGAAAGAAGATGTGCAGAAAGTTTGGGAAACCTCACTCTGTATGTTCCCCAGCCTCCGTTAATCTGTGACTTGATGATAATAGTGGAGAAGAGAAATATTTTTCTGTGGTGATTTTAGAAGTGAGTCATGTCTTTGCTGTCTCCAGAACTGGAGTAACTCTGTTTCACTGCTCTCTCTGATTTCACTCTCTCTCCCATCAGGAAATCACCCTCTGATGCTGTTCTTTAAGCACATGGGACATGCTTCTCAGAATTAAACAGACCTCAGAAGTCATGGCAAGGAACAGACTGTTCCCTTCTGTTCACTTTAATATTGAAGTATCAGCTAAATTAGCTGTTCTTACACATATACACTAAAACAAACCCTTGAAATCACTGCACTCATTCAAATGCTGAAACTTTCCCTGTCACCATCCGTAAACAGTCCAAAGTAAAGGGTGCTCTGACAACGACCTGCTGAATAACCATGCACAAGTTGTGTAAACCTGCCTTGATTTCTCCAGCAATAAAATGCAACACAGGGTACCTGACTCCACACATTGTTAGATCTACGGGTGAAATGTGTTGTACTGGATTTGACTATTATTATTTTTTGAAGCCTGATGCAGATTGGTGGCAAAGTGGTGGCTTTGCCTTTGATGGTTAATTACCCTGTTTTATTATACCCTGCATAAGGTACTTTTACATTTCGATTAGTGATATTTTGCTCTTTGCAATTACTGATGGAGTAATTAGACAATCTTTTCTATTATACACTATGTTGATTCTCCTTTAAGGAGTATATTTGTTCCTAGGCATCATCTGATTTTATTCTCCAGAGGAGGTACCTGTTGCGGTGGCCTCTTACTGATTAAATTGCTATCCCACCGAGAGCACCCATATTTTGTAATGCACGTGAGATCACATACCGACCTGCCTGGCCCCGTCGTTGAGGGCAATAGGAGAGCAGATGCTCTGGCTGCCCCGGTGCTAAATCCATGAGTGCTGGGGACGTTCCAACAGGCAAAGCTTAGCCACCAGCTGTACCATCAAAATACTCCTGCTCTGGTTAGGATGTTTCACCTGACCTGAGACCAGGCCAGAGCTATTGTGGAAACATGCCCACAGTGTCAGAAGTGTGGACTGCCTTCCCTTGGTCTGGGCGTCAACCCACAGGGACTTGAGAGCTGCAAGCTCTGGCAAACAGATGTCACTCACGTGCCAGAGTTTGGCAGGCTCAAGTATGTCCACGTGAGCGTTGATACTTTTTCAGGGGCAGTTTTTGCCTCTGCTCACGCCGGGGAAAAAGCCA